>JAJPUD010004436.1:163482-197656 GCA_023553655.1 Myrmecobius fasciatus
CTCTCTCTCTCTCTCTCTCTCTCTCTCTCTCTCTCTCTCTCTCTCTCCCTATATATATATATATATATACATAGCATTTCTTTTCCTTGTTCTTTTCATCTTGAAAAGTTAATTGAAAGTCATTAAGTTCATGATCAACTGAAACACAAATATGCAATGTATGACAATGTGTGGAGAATTATATGATTTAAGCAGATTGATATAGAATCAACAATCATTTAATGATGTATACCAGTTACTATAAATTGTTTTTTCCTATTATCTCTTATTAAAAAAATAATATGAAGCAAAAGCCTCCAAGATCATTTTCATGACTCTCCTTTGTCATCCATCTTTCATAGATACCAGGATATAATTTTCCTAAAGGGCAAGTAGGACTATGTTCTTTCTCTCCTTAATAAACTGAAGAGATTCCCCATTTCTTCTGAAATGAAATATAAACTCCACCGTTTAGAATTTAAAGCCCTTCACAAATTGGCCACAGCACATGTTTTCATCCTTATTATATATTACCTTCCTTCTCATACTCTACCATATGGCCAAAATCATCATTCATCTCCTGTCTCCATGCTTTTTCAATGTCTGTTCTTTAGTCTCCAATGTTCTCCCTCCTTGTCTCCATCAGAATCTCATGGATTCTGCCACCCCCCCAAGATTCAACTTAAGAATCCCTTTCTGCAGTTAGTCTTCCTGATCCTCATAGCACCTTGCCCTCCCCTGAAAAATACCTGTATTATGGTGTAAGTATTTTGCATATCCCTTTATGTGCATGTTTGCTTTCCCACAGGGTCTAAAGCTCCAGGAGAAGAGGAACTGTTTGACTTTTGTCTTTATTTCTCTAGCACATAGCCCAAACTGTAACAGACTGTAATAATAGTTGTCTGATATATGCCTCTTGATCATTGTGAATATCTCTTACAGCACATGAGAGACTATGGCTAAATGGATTTATTGGCATGGAGTCAATACTGCGGGCTGCATCTCTCTCTACAGAGATCAAGGCCAGTCCTTGGACTCCAGACAAAGTCATTTGCCAATAGGTACTTGCTATTTAATATATTTTCTAGCATTTTAGTAGCCCCTGGAGATTTTGCTTTGCTGAACTAAATTTCCCCTTTCCGTTTTCATCTTAATGCTATGACCCAGCCTCTAAGAGGGGATTTAATGGAGGCTCTGCTAATATTGACAGTAAAATTTTGAGTATGTAAAGGAAACTCTTGGAAAGAATTAGCTCTATGGCTAATTCAGAAGGTCCTGTAGGTTCACTGGTTTCAATGTTAACCTGATTGGATGGCCAGCAATCATTAGGTGTACAGGATGAAGATAATTCAGTGTGTCAGTAATATATTCAGTGAAGTTTTCAGTTTATTTAGTCAATTCATTTCCATCTCTACTTGGATTTATTGCAATTAAAAGTAGGAAGTTGAATGCTGAAGGAAGACAAGAAAGGAAATGTGGAATATTCTTGGTTTCTGTGGCTTCTTTCATGACTCAGGTAAACTTTTTTTTCTTCAAGAAGCTTTTCACACACCTCTTTGACCTTAGTGCCTTCCTTCTGGAATTATCTCCAATTTACCCTGAATGTAATGTTTGTACATAAGTGTTCTCAGGTTGTCTTCCTTCAACAAACTGTGAGCTCAGTGAAATGAGGGATATTTTTTTTGATTTTTTTTCTATCCCCAGTCTTTTCACAATTTTGGCAACATAATAAGTACTTAAACGTTTGTTAATATGACCGAGAACATGAACAGAACTCACTCACAAAATTAGATTGTCTTTTGAGCCAAATCTCATAAGAGATCTTCATCATGGCAGACACAGACTCTTCATGTTATGATCTAGAATCCAAGGGGGAATTTAATGGAGGCTCTGCTAAGATCTACAGTAAAATTTAGGGAGTATAAAGGGGATTCTTGGAGAGAATTAGCTCTGCTGCTAATTCAGAAGGTCCTCTAAGGTCCACTACTGACAAAAGTTTTGACCTTTCTATTTCCATGAATTTCATTCTGACCAATTCAATTCATTTCAAAAAAAGCATCCATTAAGTGTCTGCCACATTTCATACTGTGAGTTCAGGGTTGGAAATATATATTTAAAACCATTTTAATAATGGAGTGCCTTCCCTCAGTTTGCTTCAATTGCATTTGGGGGTAGAAGGATATGAGGATCTAATAGGAGACAAGATAAACATAGAGAAACCTAAAACACACACACACATACACACAAACACACACACACACGTTTGTGTGTGTGTTTATCCAATATAATTAAGATCAGGGGTCTAGAGCTGCAAGGGACCTGAAAGGTCATCTTGTCCACTCCATTCACCTCATAGCTATGGACATTTTTAGGTCACAGAAGAGTTATCACACTCTGAATGTGACCAAGTTGATTACATAGTCCTTAAAGGTAAGGGATGATTTTCTTTATCTTTATATCTTCAATTCTTAAAGTCATCACTGGATTAAATCAGATGTTTCCCAAATCTTTGGAATAGAATATAATTGAAATTCACGAGAAACAAATATAAAAATCTGAAAACATGAGATAAATGACACAGAAAATCGAAGAAGTCACTAAAGACAAATTTTGTCTAATTTACATTTATATCACTTATAATTCTCTCTCTTTCATGCCCTTAACACAAAATGGCAGTATTACTTATTTTTCTAACAATATTTTATATGCATTTTCTTTTCTTTGTTTTCTGTTTCTCATATTCCATTAAAAATAGTTTTCAGCTATTCATTAAGTTGGACACTGCACATTTCACTATAATATTCCAGAATTCAATTTTCAGAGCTGATCATAGAAATTAAATTGAATTGATTCTCTTAAACTGTCTGATGAACATAAAGTCTATTACAAATTATATTCTATTTCATTGAGGTCACATTTTTATGGATCCTGAATAATGACAGTTATGATTATCAGAAAAGCAATTGATGCATTTTATATTGGTGTATTAGTAGTGGCAATGAAGCATGATTATTTGTTCTCAGATGAAATTTTTGAAATATGAGTTCACATTACCTCTCATTTTTATTATTCCTCAATTCATTCCTATTGCATGTGTCCCTACTTGCCCAGCATTGAGATTCCCACCTATCATTTCTTTTCTTGTATCAAGCATTTGTCTGTTGCCAAAAAGGACTGTGTCTTTTCAGTCCTGTTACCATGAGATAATGCACTAGGTAGTGCAATAACTGTAGATCATTCATGATCCTAATTTGAGATCACTTGTAAGCAGAGGTAAAAAAATATTTCAATGATCACCTTTCAGGGAAAGCCAAGGAGCATCCAGATGTCCTCACCTGATGAAAGCAGTTGGTTCTGATCTTCAGACCTCAGTCATTTTAGGGTTTTGGGATTAAAAAAAAAGAATTTTACAATTGGAAGGTACCTTAGAGATTATCTAGTTCAGTAAGTGACCAGAGAAATAAGACTATATATTGAGAACTGTGTTCTGTTACAATGGCACAGCTTAGGGAGAATATGACAAGTACAAATCAGAATAGCATGATTAGGATGAAAAAGGGATAAGAAACCATAACATCAAATGATTGGTTGAAGAAACTAGAGATTTTTTAATTAGAGAAAAGACTTGGGGATGGTATTGGGGCATACTATAGCTATCTCAAACAAATGAAGAGCTATCATGTCAAAGAAGAACAAACTAGGTTTCACTTGCCCATAGAAAGCAGAAGTTTAGAGAAGGGTCAAAAGCTTCCATGGCACAAATTGAGGCTACCAGTGGGAAAAAAACAAAACAAAACAACAGAATAATGGCATGGACATAATCAAATGTGAATATGGTGTCTCTAGGAGTCTTCAGGCTGAAACTTAATCTCTGGGGTTTCAGACATCTTCATCCCTGACATATATGCTCATTAGAATTTAATTTCCTGAGGGAACAGACTCCCAAATCTTCTTTTTTTTTAAATATCTGGCTTGGGGGAAAGGGGTGAGGCTAAGTAATAGCAAAGAAAGTTAAGAGGTAGAACTAAAGTATAAGAGTTATCAAGGATAGGAAATAACAAGGATAAGGAGCAGAACTTATTAGAAAAAAAAGAAAAGTAGGGATAGTAATCACTATTCAGAAAAGTTAAACTTAGAAGATTCAATCTGGTGAGAAATATGCACTATATGTCAGTCATATTAATTAGTTTTAGATGCATGTATATGTGCATATGCACACATATATGTACAGTTATGAATATATAGATATATGGATGTGTATGAGTATATATATGTGTGTGGACATAAATTAATATTGTTTTAGATGCATGTGTATGTATGTGTATATTTGCATACATGTGTGCATATGCATGGGTGTAAATGTATGCATATGTTCTGTATTGTAGATATATGAATATGTAATAGTGAAGTGTGTGTGTATGTGTGTGTGTGTGTGTGTACATAAAGATATCTATGCTTAACTATAGACTCCTTGGAGGAAGGTGAGGGAAGGATAAGGGGGAAAAGACTGAAGCAAAAACTGCACAGCAAAGAACAAAAGAAAACCTACATGAAAGCAAAGGAAATTTGTACAGTCATAAATATAATGTCTTCTATTCTTATATTGTTATTTCTTGAAATAAAATATTTATTCTTATTCATTTTGAATAGTTCCATCTAATTATCTATATATGTAGTTTTTCAGCTATCTGTGCATCTATCTATTTATTTATGCCCTTAAAGAAATTACAGCCTAATAGAGAAATATAAGATGCCCACAATTAATTATAATGCAAAGTAAAATGTAATAAGAAGGTATAAAAGAATTAGAAAATGCAAGTGCATTTTAAAAGAGGAATATTTGACCTTTAGTTCATGGAAATCAAATGATCCCTGAAGGATTAATAAAATGTTATCAGGAAGATATGATGAAGACATTGCAGATAGAAGGCAGAAAATGTGAGGAAATCACAAAATGATGAAATACAGCATGGAAAAATGCTAGTAATGTCTATAGCCCTTGTACTTGTCACATAGTTGGTGCTTTTCCGTTCTTCCATTAATGAAACCAGATAGACGCATACAATAGGGACAAAGAACATTTAATCTGGTTGGAGGATCTGGGAACAAATTTTGCCTCTAAAATTTATCATGGTTAGGTCTAAGAAAGTACCTTAATCACATTGCATCTCAGTTTCTTTATGCATAAAATAAGAGAGTTAGATTGAATGGCCTCTGAGAAATCTTTATTTTTATATCTATGACATTAAGATACTCTGGTGACTAATATTAAATAGATGGATTTTTTGTTTCAAGGAGAAGTTTGGGGTCATTGAAAAAGCTACACCATTTCCTAAGTGAAATTTAATTTTGGGTCATTGGTAGAAAATATAGGAGAAGTTTCCATGAGAGGTAGCATAGTCAGTCTTGTAGTAATTGACATGGCTATAATATAGGGGAAAATTGAATATGTTCTGATTGGCATTGTAGGTCAGAATTACAGCATTGAATAAAAATATTAAGTGATAGGGCTAGGCCCTGGATAAGTGATTTGATTAGAATAGGGAATTCCTAGATGAGGAAGCTTCTTTGTCAAGCTAGTCAGCAACTTCTCTGCAACTTATACTTTTAGAAAGTTCCCCAGAGCAGATTTTGACTTACTGGAAAAGGGACAATTCCTAGTAATTGGAGCTATGCATAGATAGGTCAAGTAGACCCCTCAAGAGGTAGCAGGATCCCCCTCCCTGGAGGTCTTCAAACATAGATTAGATAGATAAATATTTTTTCAAGGTTATTGTAGAAAGGATCCAGACTCAGGTAGAACTCACAGTAAGAGATTTCTGAAATATCTTTTAATTCAGATTCTGTGATTTATAAAGTATGATTATTATCTTGTTATCACCATTTCCTACCCCCATTCAATCATGGTAGCACTATACCTGGTGACTCACACACACATAAAGTCAAAAGCTTTATTCTCTCACACAGATATAAAGTCTAAAGTTTTGTTCTCTGACAGTTGTTTGGAAGCTTGTGAGAAACCAATATTTTCTTGCAATCTTAGAAAGTCCACCCTCTGTAAATCAAAGGGGTGACATCACTTTTGAAAAATTAACATTTTCATTGACAGTTTTTGCAACAAGGTCAAAGAATGCATGAGAGCTCTTGATCAGATAGGCCATCTGAAATATTAAAAAAAAATTATACCTTTGGTTTACACAGCATTTTCCCTCTTAACTTCTAAGCACTTCCATATTATGAGAAAAATGGAGTTTTCATTTTCTTGAAAATCCCTGGCTTTTCTATTCTCTTTGTGACATCATACAAGAATTATTTTTTCAGAAAGGAAAATGAATGACAAAAACTTACATATCCCTGGCACTGGATATTTGGATGAATACCTTCTTTTTAGCCATCCCATGAGATTAGGTGTACGTGTGTGTGTATATCTATGTATGTATATATATATATAAATGGTTTTGTATATATATATAATATATATTATATGGTTTTATATATATATACATATATATATATATTATCAACAGCATCAGGATAGTTTTATAGATAAGGAAACCAATACTTCAAGAATAAGGGAATTATTCACTGTCACATTATTTGTAAGTAAAGATTTAGCATTCTGGTGTCTGTTTTCTAACCCTAGCCAACATAATCTTGTTAAAACCAATTTTTTGAGTCATTGGTTAAGAGATTTTTTTGTCTTTTTATCTTCCACAATGCAATTAAACATTCATGTAAGACTTCAAATCCATTTCCCAGAATGAAGTTTTCTAGCAAACCACATGTATATTTTCCCATATTTCTTCATGCTGTTATTGTTCTAATTTCCTCTCCTCTCTAATATAGATATTTCTGTCTTATCTTCTGAGAATGGTGCCTGAATACACAGAATAGAAAAATGAAATTGCTCCTAAATCAAAGTTTCACTGTTTTCAATTTGGTGATTTCCACTTGATTTCAGCAATTCAGTCATTCAATTTCAGCATAAATTAAATCCATTTACAAACACAGTATGGCTTCCAGAATCCTGAGGGAAGTGATTAGATAATTTTTAAAGGTTAATAACTTTTAGGCCTTCTCTAAACCATGCTGCTAACATTCAGGTCACTCTCCTTATCCATCTCCTATAATTTCTTGGGATGTTCAGCTCTGACATGTGAGCTTTGGCCTGATAATGCTGGGAACTAAACCTCTGTGTCACTTCCTTGCTATTTCCAAACTACATTGTGGTTGCAGAGTAATAAGTGATGGATTGGGGCTGGTCGCCAGGTCTTTTGGCTTCAAGACCACTGCTCAGGCTGCTACCATACAGAGATGCAAAAAAGGTCAAGAATGGCATCTAATGAGCACAGAGGGGCTGTCATTAAATGGACTTACATTTGATTTACATTTTACATGAAAAGAATATCTAGAGGCAAAATAAATCTGCATGAAAAGAATAATGTGAAGTATGACATCAATGTAGGGTTTGGGGGGCAGCCAACTTTGAAAAGCATGAATAGTTTCTTACTATTGCCCACAAGGACACACTTGAAAAGCTACAAGAAATGCAGTTTGTGCAGGCAATTCAATTTCAATTTAACAAACTTTTAGTAAACACCTGTGCTAGGGGTAAAAAGATAAACAAAAAACAACCCTTCTTTAAAGGACCTATTTTCCCTGGGTGAAAAAGAAAAGGCATGGACCCAACTGTATGTTTATTGACCAGAGTTTAGATTCATGAGAAAGAAAAGAATCTCTAACAAAAAACTTTTAAGAAGGGGATACAGAAGCAAAAGTATTCTGAAAGATGATGAGGAATAAAATTACTGCTACTGCTATTATTTTTGCTATTGTGACTCTTAGTAGAAGCAATAATAATGACTAACTTTTATATAGAACTTTAAGATTTTAAAGCACTTGAGATATGCAATTCCATTTGATACCCACAGGAACCTTATGAGGAACCTTAAGGAGAGAGTGCTTAAGCCAGGGTAATGTACTTAGTAAATGTCTGAAACAGGATTCAAAATAAGGTTTTCCTGATTCTGACACTATCATTCTCTTCTTATGTCACCTAGTTAGCTGAAATGATGATTTTTGTGTTTACAAAGTTGGGGGTTGGAGGTGGCAGATTGTTTAGGGGAAATAGCCAGCTGTCAGTCAATTAACTGGCACTTATTTAGTACCTATTACATAGCTCTAAAGATAAAAAGAACTTTTTTAAAATTTCCAAATCTCATAGAGTTCATATTTTGTTGGTAGAAATAACATAAAAGGAACTACATATGTCAGACTTTGTACAAGAATATGCAGTTATTTAATAAAAAATAGACTAGAATTAAGGGAAATCAGGAAAAGTTTTTTATACAAAGTGGCATTTTAGCTGGGACTTAAAGGGAACCAGAGGAGTCAGGAGGTAGAGATGAGGAAAGAGAATTTATAGACATGGACCAGTGAAAAGGCCTGGATTTTCTGGGGGGGAGTGAACACAGGTAGAGAGAATTGAGCATTTCTACTGAGCTGTACCAACCCAAGCATCTAAGTAAGTTTTAAAACACATTCATGCAGAAGGAGATAAAAAAAATCATAGCAGCTCATGTTTCTGGGTCATAACAGCTTAGAAAGACCAAAAGCAAGATTTTCCTATGGATACTGGGAAAGGAGCTGGTCAGAAGCATGGAGGAAGCAGCAGTGTCAGTGATGACTTCAAGAGCACTCAGCACCTGAGGGTGATATTAAATACCTGGTCAGAAAGATATGACAGAGGCCCCCTCCATTAGCACTGGACATCATATGATATTGCTATTATTGTGTACAAATTTCTTTACCTTGTATCAGTTCGTGTAAATTTTTCCAGGTTTTCTTGGTAACATCCTACTTGTCACTCTAGAACACTAAGATTGGGGAAACGTGATCTAGAACACTAAGTTGTGGGAAAGTGATCTAGACCATGAGGCCATGGAAACTGGGCCATTTAGACCATGAGACCATGGAATCTAGGTCACCAAAAACAAACAAACAAACAAACAAACAACCTGGTCATGGAAAATGGGCCTTATAGACTGCCAGACCACAGAAGCCAGGCCACCTAGAAAACCAGGTCAAAGAAGCCAGGCCATTTAGAACACATGGCCATGGAAGCCAGGTCTTCTCAAATACCTGGTCATGGAAGTCAAGCTTTCTAGAAACACTTGGCCATGGAAGGTGAGTCATTTAGAACACCTGTCCATGGAAGCCATGTTTTGTAGAACACCTGGGGGCCACAGAAACCAAGATTTCTAAAACACCTGGCCATGGAAGCCAGGCTATATGGAAAACCAGGCCACAAAAGCCGGGCCAACTACAAAACCACACCATGGAAGCAAGCCATCTAGAATACCTATCCACAAAAGCAAAGCTGCCTATAAGACCAAGGCCACAGAAGCTGGGCCTTCTAGAACACCTGGCCATGGAAGCCTGGACATTGAGACCAAGAAGCCATGGAAGCCAGGCCATCTAGAATATCTGGCCATGGAAGCCAGGCCTTCTCAAATACCTGGTCATGGAAGCCAAGCCTTCTAGAACACTTGGCCATGGAAGGCGAGTCATTTAGAACACCTGTCCACGAAAGCCATGCTTTGTAGAGCACCTGGGGGCCACAGAAACCAAGATTTATAAAACACCTGGCCATAGAAGCTGGGCTATAGGGAAAACCAGGCCACAGAAGCCAGGCCAACTACAAACCAAGGCCACAGAAGCTTGGACATCGAGACCAAGAAGCCATGGAAGCCAGGCCATCTAGAAAACCAGGTTCTAGAAACTGGGCCAGCTACAAAACCAGCCCATGGAAGTGACCCATCTAGAACACCTGGCCACAGAAGCTGGGATACTAGACCACAGAATCCTGGCCATCTAGAAAAACCAGGCCATAGAACCAGGCTATCTAGAATATTTGGTCATGGAAGCAGGGTCTTCTAGAACACCTGGCCACAGAAGCCAGACCATGTAGCAAACTAGGCCATAGAAGCTGGGCCATCTAGCAAACCAAGTCCTGGAAGCCAGACCATCTAGAACATCTGGTCACAGAAGCCAGGCTGTCTAGAAAACCAGGCCATGGAAGCCAGAACATTTAGAATACCTGACCATGGAAGCTAGCCATCTAGAACACCTGGCCACAGAAGGCAGACCATGTAGCAAACCAGGCCATGGAAGCCATGCCAACTACAAAACCATGCCAAGGAAGCAAGCCATCTAGAATACCTGTCCACAAAAGCCGAGTTGCCTAGAAGACCTTGCCACAGAAGCTGGGCCTTCTACAACACTTGATCATGGAAGACGGGTCTTTTATGACACTTGATCACGGAAGCTGGGCCTTCTACAACACTTAGTCACAGAAGCCTGGACATCGAGACCAAGAAGCCATGGAAGCCAGGCCATCTAGATAACCAGGTCCTATAAGCTGGGCCAACTACAAAACCAGCCCATGGAAGCTACCCATCTAGAACACCTGGCCACGGAAGCTGGGATACTAGACCACAGAATCCTGGCCATCTAGAAAACCAGGCCATGGAAGCCAGGGCAACTAGAACACCTGACTATGGAAGTCCAGCCATCTAAAAAACCAGGCCACTTAAAGCACGTCTAGACCACCAGGCCATGGTAGCCCAGCCATCTACAACACTAAGATGTGGAAAATGGCTTATTTAAAATACCAAGACATGAAATAATGGGCAGTTTACAACACAAGGCATGGTATAGTGTGTGATCTAGAACACCAAGACTGGGGAACATTTGATCTAGAACACTAAGGTGTGAAAAAGTGATCTAGACCAGGAGGTCACAGATGTTAGGCCATCTAGACTGCCAGGCCATGAAAATGGGTCATTTATAAAACTTGTCCATGGAATATGGGCCATCTAGACCACCAGACCAGGGAAGGCAGGCCACCTGGACCATGAGGCCATGGAAAGCGGACTATCTAGAAAACAAGGCCACGGAAGGAGGGCTATCTAGACCACCAGGCCACAGAATAAAGATTGAACAACTTGGAGGGGGAGGCTCAGTTAGACTTGGAACTTTAAAATACACATGTAATATATATATACATCTTTATCTCTATATATTCTTTTCCTTTTTTTATCTCTATGCCCTAGTAATGGAATTGCTGGGTCAAAGGCCATATACAGTTTTATAATCTGTTGGACATTGTTCAAAATTGCCCTCCAGAATGTTTGAATCAGTTACTAACTCTACCAACAGTATATTAGTGTCTCATTTTCCTCACATCTTCAACATTCAACAATTTCCTTTTCTGTCATATTAGCCAGTCTGACAGGTGTAGGATATGAACCCCAATTTAGATGATATAGAAATAGCTAAAAATAAGGATGAAGAACCACATTTGAGATTTTCAGAATTCCACTGAAAACAAAATATGAGAAAGGAATTAGTAATAAAGCTTGTGATTTCAAGTATCTCTATATAAATATTTAAAGGTTAAGAAACTAACAAGAATGAGAGGTTCTTTCTAATACAAGAAGGCAAATTTGATCTCATAATTATCACTGGGATTTAATGGAATTAAACTAATGATGGGATCATGGCTATGGATGATGAGCAGGCTTTTTTCAAAAGCAGCAGCATAGATAAAAGGTCGGTGGGGTTGAATTGTGTTTTTTGAACACATACTCATGAGGAAATTGAAAAATCTGAAAGGAGGAAAGCATGATAGAAAGCTTTTGAGTGATGGTAAATAGAGAGGAAAATGGATGTTATTTTGTCTTTGTAATATACTATGGACCATCTGTACAGAAAGAGTAGATAAATGAAAAATTTGATGAACAGATCACAGGCTTGGCATGGAGGCATGGTATAGTATTGATAGGAGACTTCAATTATCCAGACATCTGCTAAAGTACTCTCTTCAAATATAGATTCAAAATAAATTCAAAATTAAAAAAATAGAATAGTTAATAACATCTTGATGTCCGTAAATGATTATTTCATTTTTTCATAGCCTGTAGAGACTGAATCCCTATCCCAAATCCCATTCTCATGGTCTCATAAGTCTTTGTTCCTTGATCAAAGTTATGTTTTCTCCTAAGTTTTAGGGAAAGTCAGAGGTAGTTTTCATTAATACCACATTCTTTTTTTTATTAAAGCTTTTTATTTGTAAAACATATGTATGGGTAATTCTTCAACATTGACCTTTACAAAAGCTTTCTGTTAAAAATTTTTCCCTTAGTCCCCACCCATCCCTTAGATGGCAGGAAATCCACTACATGTTAACTATGTTAAAATACTTGACAAATCGAATGTATGTATACATATTTCCACACATCTTGTTGTGTGAGAAAAATCGTATCTACAAGAAAAAAAAGAGAAAGGAAACACAATGCAAGCAAACATCAAGAGAGAGCATGAAAATGTTATGTTGTGGTCCATATTTCATATCCCTCTCTCTGGGTGCATATGGCTTTCTTCACTGAACAATTGGAAGTGGTTTGAAACATTTCATTGTTGCAGAGAGCCATGTCCATCAGAATTGATCATCATGTAATACTGTTGTTGCTGTGTATGATGATCTCCTGGTTCTGCTCGTTTCACTCAGCATCAGTTTATGCAAGTCTCTCCAGGCCTCTCTGAAATCGTCCTGCTGGTCGTTTCTTACAGAACAATAATATTCCATGACATTCATATACCATAATTTATTCAGCCACTCTCCAATTGATGGGCATCCACTTAGTTTCCAGTTTCTAGCCACTACAAAAAGGGCTGCCACAAACATTCTTGCACATGTGGGGCCCTTTCCTTCCTTAAAGATCTCTTTGGGATACAAGCCTAATAGAAACATTGCTGGATCAAAGGGTATGCACAGTTTGATAATTCTTTGAGTATAATTCCAAATTGCTCTCCAGAATGGATGGATCTGTTCACATTTCCACCAACAATGTATCAGTGTCCCAGTTTTCCCACATCCCCTCCAACATTCATCATTATCATTTCCTGTCATTTTAGCCAATCTGACAGGTGTGTAGGGGTACCTCAGAGTTGTCTTAATTTCCTTTTCTCTGATCAATAGTCATTTGGAGCACCTTTTCATGTGCTCCAATTTCATCATCTGAAAACTGTTTGTTCATATCCTTTGACTATTTATCGATTAGAGAATAGCTTGAAAATACTACATTGTTGAGTCCCAAACCAGTGTATTTAAACCACTCTCAATTAAGATAGTTAAGAATCAATTTAATAATACAGTCTTAAGTAGATTTTTCAAAAGGTTAGTTACTCAGATGATAAAAGTAAGAAAAATTCATTTAAAAAATCCACCCCAAATATATACAAATTTCATGGGGAAATATATTCATCCTTAGAAAGCTCATGTTATAAAGAGGCGATTCACAGATTTTAGATTCTAGAAATGCTTTTATTTCTTTTGAGAGGTTTTCAAGAAATTCTCCTTAAATACTGTGACTCTAAGTACACTCAGTATTTATCTTCTGGTACTTAATGATGCTGTTCCAGGATAGGAGTGGGGGAGACAATTCAAGAACATTGATGAGAAGATGGGAAGTTTAATACACTGTACTCTTTAGAATCACAAAGCCTTTCTCTTGCCAGAATTGTGTAGGAGGCTATCTAGGCTGAAGCCATAGCTAAGACATCCACCTCCCCATCCCCCATCCCAACAGTTCCTTCACAGTGGGTTTAGCTAACACTTGTTTTAGCCTTTCAAATGAATCCAATTCCAGTTAGCTGGGAAATTTAGATATTCCTTAAAATGTCCCATCATTTAAGAAAATAATCCTTGTCCTCAAAGTATAATAAATAGAAGTTAAAAAGCATACTTCAATTTACATTCATATGTCATGAGCTCTTTCTCTAGAGGTGATTCATTTGATAGTTTATCAAGGTCAATGTAATAAATTAGTTTTTTTCAAATCCTTGACCAAGCATGAATTTACAAACTTTATTTTTGGGGGATATAGTTATTCCTTTTGTCAGGTATTTTTCATTTCTCTATTTTATTTCAAGCATTTGCACATTGCTTTATGGAACATGTTGAAAGAGAAAAGTCAGAGCAAAAAGGAAACACCATGGGAGAGATTAAAAAAAACAGACAAAAAGTAAATATAGCATGGGTTGAGTTACATTCAATCTCCATAGTTAATTTCTGGAGGCAGATGGCATCTTCGATCCAAAGTCTATTGGGTTTCTCTTGGATCACTGGACCACTGAGAAGAATCAAGTCTTCCACAGTTGATAATTGCACATTCCTGCTGTTACTGTGTAGAATATATTATTGGTTTTGCTTGTTTCTCTCATCATCAGTTCATGTAAATTTTATCAGGATTTTCTAAAATGAGTTTGTCCATCATTTTTTATAAAACAATAATATTCCATTACCTTCACACACTACAACTTCCTCAGCCATTCCCCAATTGATGAGCATCTACTTATTTTCCAATTCTTGGCTACAACAAAAAGAGCTGCTACAAATATTTTTGCACATCTGAGTCCTGTTCTCTCCTTTGTGATTTTCTTGGGATACAGACCCAGTAATGGCACTGCTGGTTCAAAGGGTATGGACAGTTTTATAGCCTTTGGGGCATAGTTCCATATTGCTCTCAGGAATAGTTGGATCATTTCAAAATTTCACAAACAATGTATTAGTATCCCAGTTTCCACTTCCCCTCCAACATTTATCATTATCTTTCCCTCTTATCTTAGCCAATCTGAAAAGTATAAGGTAGTATCTCAGAGTTCTTTTAATTTGCATTTCTCCAATTAATAGTGATTTAAAGTTTTTTTTCATACAACTATAATGTGCGCTTTAATTTACATCTGAAAATAGTTCATTTTCTTTGATCATTTATCAATTGGAGAATGGCTTGTATTCTTATAAATTTGACATAGTTCTTTATATATTTTAGCAATGAGATATTTATCAAAAACACTGGCTGTAAAAATTTTTTCCTAGCTTTTTACTTCCCTTTAAATGTTGTTTCTGTTGGTTTTGTTTGCAGAAAACCTTTTTAATTTAATGTAATCAATACTGTCCATTTTGTTTTTCATAACGTTCTCTAGTTCTTCTTTGGTCGTAAATTCCTCCCTTCTCCAAAAATCTGATAGGTAAATCATCCCTTGCTTTTTTAATTTAAGGATATCATCCTTTATGCCCAAATCATGTACCCATTTTAAATTTATTTTGATATAGGATGTGAGATGTAGGTCTATGATGAGTTTCTGACATTATTTTACTGTTTCCCCAGCAATTTTGTCAAATAGTGTATTTTTATTCCAGAGGTTGGAGTTTGGGGGTTTATCAAATATTAGATTGCTATAGGCCTTGATTATTGTGTCTTGTGTATCTCATCTATTCCACTGATCTGCTACTCTATTTCTTAGCCAGTACCAAATGATTTTGGTAATTGCTGCTTAATAATATAGTTTTAGCTTTGTACTGTCACCATCTTGTGTATTTTTTTAAAATTAATTCCCTTAATACTCTTGACCTTTTATTGTTCCAGATGAATTTTGTAATTGTTTTTTTCTCGTTCTATAAAATAATGTTTTGCCAATTTGATTAATACGGTACTGATCAAATAGACCAATTTAGGCAGAATTGTCATTTTTATTATGTTACCTTGGCCTAGCCCTGGACAATTTCTATTTTTCCAGTTGTTTAGATCTTATTCTATATGTGTGAGAAGGATTTTGTAGTGCTCATGTAGTTCTTGGGTTTGTCTTGGCAGGTAATCTCCCAAGTATTTTATTTCATCTAATTTTAAATGGAATTTCTCTCTATATCTTTCTGATAGGTTTTATCAGTAATATATAGAAATGATGATGACTTCTGTGGGTTTATTTTATATCCTGAAGCTTTGCTAAAGTTGTTGTTTCCAGCAGGTTTTTGGATGATTTTCTTGGATTCTCTAAATCTATCATCATAACATCTGCAAAAGGTGATAGTTTTTTTTTCCTTATGGCCTATTCTAAAACCTTTAATTTCTCTTTTTTTTCTTTTTGGTAAAAAAGAAACATTTTACTAGAAAATGTTGAATAATAATGGTGATAATGGGCATCTTTGTTTCACCCTTGATTTTTTTGGGAATGTGTCCAGCTTGTCTTCATTACAAACATCATTGGCTATTGGTTTTAGATAGGTACTGCTTATTATTTTGAGGAAAACTCCCTTATCCTTGTGCTTTCTAGTGTTTTTAATAGGAATAATTGTTGTATTTATCAAAAACTTTTCTATTCATCTATTGAGATTATCATGTTTTCTGTTTTTTATGATATTGATATGGTCAATAACAGTAATAATTTTCCTGATGTTGAACCAGCCTTCCATTCCTGGAATAAATCCCATTTGATCATATTGTATTATCCTGCTGATAAGTTGCTGTAACCTCTTTGCTAATATTTTATTTAAAATTTTTTCATCAACATTCATTAGGCAGATTGGCCCCTTATGTTTGCAGGGGGATAGTTTTGCCTTTCTTTTCAGGAAACAGGTTGGTTTCCTAGAGTTTGCCTTCTTAACTGGAAACTGCTCCATTAATTTGCTACTCTACTGAGCCTAGATTGAGGTTGTTAGTTCCTGCTTTGCTGTTATTAAGATCCTCTCACCAATTTTACCAGAGTCTATTTGAATTGGGCCAAACACCCTTTTTACTCCAGGAACACTGACCTTTCTTGAAGTTTTTCCAATCTATCTTGAGCTGGAGAGTAGTTTCATTGCAACAGACTCTGTTCAGAGGCTTGATTTCAAGTGGTTCAACTGTAGCTGCTTACTGCACCATCTTGGCTCTACCCTAGAAGGCCAGTATAAACTTTACTAATAAACATACATGAAAAGATGAACTCAGTGTAAAATCTGGGAATTGATTAAATGCAAGAAACCTAACTTTAAGATTCTCCTCTAGTATAGGGCAATTTCTTCTCACCTATTCCTCAATGATTTAGGCTACTCCAACATGACTCACTGATATAGATGAAAATAAAGAAAATCACATAGCTATGTATTTATATCTTTTTAGTAATGTTATTTTCCTCTTGAATTGATGATGGAGATAATTTTAGTACCAAAAATATTCTATGTCTAGTGGCTGAGTTTTGTGAAACCAATGTATTCTGTGGAATAATTTCCTTTGAAGTATAGCAGCTAATCCCAAATTCCCTTTATTTAGATGATAGTCTTTTGAAGGCAGATTAGTATGTGGAATATTATCTAGGTTTTTAGTAATTTCCTCAAATAACCCCTCCATGAATATTCCTAACAATCTCATTTTAGATTTCTTCTGCTACTGTTTCCCATTATCATTATTACACTGTAGACTATTTGAAATACTAAAAGGGATTTAACTACACTATTTAAATATTGAAGCATTAGTATTTGAAATATGAGCATTAGCTTCTGTGGTTGGTATTTCTCAAGATACTTCATGTTTTTATCATTACCCAATATTCTTATTTCAAAAAGTACTGAATGCTATGTTTCTATAATTAGGACATATGTAAATAACTTAGAGAGAAGAAGGAGGAGAATAGGGAGAAGGAAAAGGATGGAAAGACGGAAAGAAGAAAGAATAAAAAGAGAAGAGACAGAAGAGGAATGAGAGGCATGGAGAGAGAAAGGAAAGGTAAGGAGAAAAGGAAAGGGGAGAGAGAAGAGATGGAGGGGGAGGAGGGAGATGGAGAGGGAGTGAAAGGAGAGATAGAGAAATAGAAGTCATGAAACTTCTATGAAATTCACAAGAATTGTGAAGTGAGTAAAGTAGGAAAGCATGTATTCACTCTTTTATGAACTGGGACACACTACAAGTTAATTAGGTCTTTCTAGGCATTATGCATTTATTATTTTTATTAATATCATCATCATCACTATATTTATCAAATCATGTTATACTGAATTGGATCAGGAAAGCTTCTTTTAAGATTCATATTTTATTTTTCCAAATACATGCAAAGATAGTTTTCAACATTCACTTTTACTAAACTTTGTGTTGCAAATTTTTATTTCTCCTGTTCCTTCCTCATCCACAAGACAAGAAGAAAACCAATATAGGTTAAACATGTGTAATTCTTCTAAACATATTTCTATTTTCATCATGCCATGCAAGAAAAATAAGATCAAAAAGGGAAAAAAATGAGGAAAAAACCAAGGAAACAAAAACAACAAAAAGATGAAAATATTATGCTTTGATCTACAATCAGTCCCCGCTGTTTTCAGAAGGGCCTGTTTTTATATATCATGTAATCTAGGAAATTGCTTTGAGAGTACCATATCCCTTTTGGTAAAAGTGTTTCCAAAGTTTCAGGATGCATTTTCCTTTCCTTTATTCATAGTTAACAGTTCAAATCAAAATGAAAGAAAAGTCAAGATGGCAATTGCTTCTAGGTCAAGGAATACTGCTTATCAGGCACAGTTGGGGAAATCTAGTTCATTATATCCCATGAATACAAAACAGCTCATATAAGTTCTTTCCTCTAGAACTGACAATTAGTGTAAACTTAACAAAAAGAGCAAATGTCAGTTTTGGGATAAATTATTGTCTACTCTGAGAACAAAGATAAGGTCATTATTATCAATTAATTGTAAAAAGAACAAGTGCCTTATTAGTTTGCAGAAAGACATTTTAGTCATTAGGACACAGTGGAAAGCTTTGCTTCCTTCAGTTGGTAGGACACCTGTAGATGATAGCTGCAAATTAGCATAAACACTTATGAGGGAATAACTAATTAAAAAATCCAATTGATTAAAATTTATAATTTTGGAATTAAAAATAAAAACATGCTGGCCATATTAATAATAACAGGCATGAAAATAATCACTGGCAATAAGGGCTTCCACAATTATGAGATATAGATTGAGTGTCAGACTTATACTTTCAGATTTGACAAACTAAACTCGGAGCATCTCTCATCAATGATTGCTTTTCTGATTTCTTGGTCAGGAAAAAAAAATTCATGTTACTTTTGCAGATATCTCACAGATCAGTGTACTCCCATTAAGAGTATCCTTTAAAGTAGAGATGAAAGACATTAACTTTTCTCCTGGAATTCTAAAAGAAGAAAATACACAAGAAAGGATATGATTATGGATACAGAATGTTACTGGGGCCAGAAATCTCTATTAAAGTATCTCTGGCATCTGGTTCTTTCTCTTTCAGTCTGAAGAATCACTTTTCCTATACTTTCTTAGTAAAACTGGAGAGTAGCCAGGTCACATAATCCAATAACGTAGTAGCTGCCACATGGTCACCTCCAGATGGAAATAACATCTCCCTTGTGGTATGGCAGCAGTTGTTGGTCATGAGAAACCATTTATAATCTCCACAATCATATCTTTAGATATGAGCATCTCCCCATACTGCTCAGTGGAGCCTTCTAGTGGATGTGAAAACTCCAAGTCACTGTCTCTGGCTATGGATACAAAGTATAGATACAAAAGCAAAACAAAAACAAAGAATAATTCTTTATGTTGCTTTCAAACCTATTGCTTATCCTTATCTACATATATAACAGTCTGCCAGGACCAACTATTAATATAACTGAAATTATTTATTTATTTTTTTGCTGAGGTGATTGGGATTAAGTGACTTGCCCAGGGTCACACAGCTAGGAAGTATGAAGTGTCTGAGACCAGGTTTGCAATTAGGTCCTCCTGACTTCAGAGTGGGTGCTCTATCCACTGTATGAACTAGCTGCCCCAATCTCTGAAATTTAAATCAATGATGGGTTTGACCTAAATTTACAAAGAATCCAAGAGAAAGCATTGCTGAGGAGGAGGCAAATGGTTTGTCATTAAGAATAAACTGGGAAGTAAGGATTCTGGGAAGATGGAGGAATAGGTCAGAAAATTGTAAGCTCTCCAGATTTCTCCCTTAAACAAGACAAAATAGTTCCACAGGGCAAATACAGAATGGTAAAAATAAGCAAGATGGTCCTCCTGGCATAATTGGAGAGAATCAGAAGAAAAATCCCAGTTTGAAAGTTTGGTCTGTGTGAAATGTAAACACCTGTGGGACAGCTTTCCTGAAAGAGCAAGGCATAAGCCTTCAGGGCATCTGGTTTGAGGGGTAGTTTCCATCACAGCTGCAGGAATTTTCATCCTCTTCACCTTTAATCCCCCTGCCCAACAGTGTGGGCAGTAAGGTGTCTAAGTTAGGGAAGACTATTCAAAATTACTACAAGATGGAATGTTGCTGTGGTATAAGAGATGACAAGTTGGTGGATTTGCAGTTGCTGTTTTTTGTCCTTCATTCTTGATCAGGACCAGGACATCAGAGAGGTGATATTATGAATTGGATTTAAGTGAGGAAGGCTGTGTAAAGTCACCAGTCTTTCTTTTCCCTCCAGAGTCAACTGGGTCCAGTGGTCAGATATAGATCAAGATGACTGTACATGGCCCTGGATAGGTTAGTAGATGGTTAGTAGACTATGGAAAGACTTAGAATTAGGAAGGAAGATGATGTTATCTACTTAGAAAAGCATACACACACACATACACACACACACACACACATATATATATATATATCATACATACACATTTATATTCTGTCCACCTGTTATTTCTCATATATGCATGTGTGTGCATGATTGTGCATATGTTTGTATATATATATGTAATCATATATGATTATAGATATCTATGTATTTTTTATATGTATTTGTATATGTGTATGTGTATGTTCAACTGCATTTAATTAATGCCTTCTTGGTGAATGTAGGGGAAGGGGGGAAAAGAGTAAAGTAAAAAGTGCATTGCAGAAAATCAAAGAAAACCTTCAAAGAAAAGTTGGACAGCTCTGAACAAAATGTGTACTATTATGTAGGCTCTCTAGAAATGGAATATTGTAGTTTGTAGTTTAAATCCTCTCTTATGGCAATGCTTTTCTTTTTTTACTTGTTTAAATAAATTAATTAAAAAAGAATAAAATAAGAAAAAAAGAACAAGTTTTTTGAGGATGTTGGGGGGAGCCAAGATATTATGTTCAAACTGTTCTAGATAATATCAAAATAGATAGATAAATGGATAATTTTGTCATTTCTTTTTGAAATAAAAATTTATTAATTTCTCCATTTTTATATCAATTAATGTGTCCTTTTTTTTTTTTTTTTTTTGCTGAGACAAATAGAGTTAAGTGACTTGCCCAGGGTCACACAGCTAGGAAGTGTTAAGTGCCTGAGGCCTGATTTGAACTCGGGTCCTTCTGACTTCAGGGCTGGTGTTCTATCCACTGCACCACCTAGCTGCCCCTCAATTAATGTGTCCTTTACCCATTCTTCTGTTGCATACTACATTTTAAAGTAAAATAAAAAACATTTTAGTTCAAATTTGGTCTCAGAAATTTATTAGATATATGACTATGCTAATCTGTAACCTCTATATCTATTTTTTCTTATCTGTAAAACAAGCACAATGATTGCATTTTTCTTTTTGAGCAACAAGGGTCAAATATTGTAAGACATAAAAGAGTTGTGAAAACCTTAAAAGATATATAGTTTCTGGCTAATTTTTTCTATAAATTATTGTTTTTTCTTTCTTTCTTTTCAGTAAATAATACTTTATGAATCATGTAGGGAGAGAAAAATAAGAACAAAAGAGAAAAACCATAGGAGAGTTAAAAAATACAGAAAAAAAGTAAACATAGCATGGATCAAGTTATATTCAATCTCAACAGTTCTTGTTCTGGATGCAGATAGCATCTTCTATCCAAAGCTTATTGTGTTTGTCTTGGATTACTGAACCACCGAGGAAACCAAGTCTTCCATAGTTGTTCATTGCTCATTATTACTGTTGCTGTGTACAATGTATTCCTAGTTCTGCTTGTTTCGCTCACATCAGCTTGTGTAAGTAATTCCAGGTCTTTCAAAAATCAGCTTGGTCATCATTTTTATGGAACAATAATATTCCATTACCATCGTATACCACAACTTATTCAGCCATTCCTCAACTGATGAGCAACTAGTCATTTTCCAATTCTTTGGTACCACAAAAAGAGTTACTACAAACATTTTTGTACTTATAGGTCCTTTTCCCTCCTTTATGATTTCCGTGGAATACAAACACAGTAATGGCACTGATTGATCAAAGGTTATGCACAATTTTATAGCCCTATGGGCATAGTTCCACACTGCTCTCCAGAATGGTTGAATTCTTTCACTACTCACAACAATGTGTCCCAGTTTTCCCATGTAATTTATTATTATGTTTTCCTGTTATCTTAGCCAATCTGAGAGCTACAAGGTGATACCTCAGGTTTTTTTTTTTAATTTGTATCTCTTTAATCAATAGTGACTTAGAGAATTATTTTAATATGATTAAAAATGATTTTAATTTCATCATCTGAAAATTATCTGTTCATACCATTTGTCCATTTATCATTTGGGGAATGACTAGTATTCTTATAAATTTGGCACAGTCCTTTATGTATTTTAGAAATGAGGCCTTTATCAAAACCATTGGCATAAATTTGTTTCCAGATTTTTATTTCCTTTTTAATGTTATTTCTGTTGGTTCTGTGTGTAGAAAATGTTTTTAATTCCAAGTAATCAAAGTTGTCTATTTTGCCATTCATACTGTTCTCTAGTTCTTCTTTGGTCATAAATTCCTCTCTTCTCTAAAGATTTCATAGGTATATTATCCCTTGCTCTTCTAATTTACTTATAGTATCACCTCTTATGCCCAAATTATGTATCCATTTTGACTCTGTTTAAGTATGGAGTATGGAGTATGAGACATAGGTGTGGGCTGAGTTTTTGACATGTTATTTTCTAGTTTTCTCAGCAATATTTGTCAAATAGTGAGTTCTTATCCCAGAAGCTGGAGTTTGGGGGTTTATCAAATTTACTATAAACATGGACTATTATGTCAAGTGTATCTAACCTATTCCACTAATCCACCACTCTATTTCTTAGCCAGTACCAAATGGTTTTAATGACTCCTACTTTATAATATACTTTTAGGTCTGGTATTGCTAAGCCACTATATATTTTCATTAATTCCCTTGATATTCTTGACCTTCTATTCTTCCAGATGAATTTTATTATTTTTTTAGCTCTATAAAGTATATTTTTGACAGTTTGGGTATGGCACTGAACAAGTAAACCATTTAGGCAGAATTGTCATTTTTATTATATTAGCTTGGCCTAGCCATGGACAATTGATATTTTTCAAATTTTTTAGATCTGATTTTATTAGTGTGAGAATTGTTTTTTAATTATGTTCATATAGTTCCTGAGTTTCTCTTGGCAGGTAGACACTTCCCCTTCTCTTATTAGTGTTTTGTTTTTTTTTTTAACCCACATCTCAGTATTTTATCTTCTATCACCCCTTCCCATTCTCTTACCTTTTTTCCTAGTGTTTCTGCCCTCCCTTCTATATAATCCCTTCAATTTCTTACCTTTTTCTCCTCCTAGTTCTTTATATGGTTAGATAAATTTCTATACCCAACTGAATGATTATGTTATTCCCTCTGAGTCAAAACTGATGAGATCATGCATCACACAATGCTTGTCTCCCTCTCTTCTTTCCCTTCATTGCAGTAGGATTTTTTGTGCCTCGTCATGTGATCTAATTTGTCTCATTATATCTTCCCTTTCCTCTTCTTCCATAAACTCCTTTTTTCACCCCTTAATATCTTTTTTATATCATTATGTCAGAGTCTATTCACAACCATGTCCTGTGTCCATGTGATGCCTCCATCTATTTTCCCACTAATAGATAACAGCTCTCAAGAGTTAAAGATATAATTTTTACATGTAGGGATATAAACCATTTAATCTTTAAATAATATATATTTTCCTCCTGTTTACCTTTCTATTCTTCTATTAAGTCCTATGTTTGAAGATTAGATTTTCTCTTTAGTTCTTTTTTTTTTGTTCTAATAGAAATGACTGAAAGCCTCTTAGTTCATTGAAGATCCATCTCCTCTTCCAAAAGATGATGATCAGTCTTGCTGGGTAGTTAATTCTTGATTGTAACCCCAGGTCCTTTTCCTTCGAGAATATTGAATTCATTCAAATTGTTTTCAATGCAATTGGGGAAAATGTTAAATAAATAAGTTTAAATTAAAAAAACACAAAATAGTTAAGGATATTTGTGAGGAATTGTTATTCATAATTGCTATTAATATTTCAATAATTTTAGTTTAAATTAAATTTAAAAGTTTTTTTAACATTTGTGAAATTTCTGAAATTTGAAATAACATTAACAAAATAAATATAATGTTACATATACACACATTAACTAATATTCAGAGACATTAACTGACTTCCATAAAGTCACTACTGTTTTCACAAGTTAGAATTCACCTTAGGTTTTCCAGACTTCAAATACTGTGTCACCCATTCTGCCCCAGAAGCAGCTAGATGACATAATTAGGAAGATCTGAGTCCAAATTTTGCCTAAGACACTGATTAGTTGAGTGACCAACTTCCTGTCTTAATTTCCTCAATTAAAAAATAGGAATAGTAATAGCAACTACTTCATAAGATTATTGTTTCCTTCCTCCCTCCCTCCCTCCCTCCCTCCCTCCCTCCCTCCCTCCCTCCCTGCCTCCCTTCCTTCCTTCCTTCCTTCCTTCCTTCCTTCCTTCCTTCCTTCCTCCCTTCCTTCCCTCCTTCCTGCTTTCCTTCTCTTGCTTTCCTTCATTTTTTTTTCAAAATTATATATTTATAGGTGTGTGTGTGTGTATGTGTGTGTGTGTGTGTGTGTGTGTGTGTGTGTAGGGCCTTAGGAATCCAAAGGATACATTAGAAGAAAGAAAGAAAAAAAGAGTTGTTGCAAATTTAGTTTGGGATCTTCAGAAATCACATGGGAATTATCAATCTTGCTTAAAGTTCAAAAAGAGATGGAGGATGATTTTGAAAATGAGGCTAATTCTCATGGGGAAACTGAAGTAAATGTTAATACTTAAGTATCATTTTATAGTTAAAAACTTTCTCCACAATAACCACAGAAAGTAGCTTTTATAAGTGTTGCTATGTCCATTTTGCAAACTAACACAACAAATATCTAAGAAGAAAAATGGTTTACATGAGGTTATCTGACTAATAAATAGCAGTCACACTTGGATCCATACACTTATGAGTCCAAGTCCAGTGCTCTTTTATCTCAATCTTTATCTATACTCTTCACAAAGACACATTAATCAACTTCTAATTGTCTTTTTAATTACAGAGACATCAAATATGTGACAGTGAATAACTTCTTTGTGCCTCAATTTCCTCATTTGAAAGATGAGGATAATTATTGTTTTTATATCCCAGAGTTGTAAAAATAGTGAAATAATATATGAGAATATCACTTTGAAAAGTCTAAATCTGCAAAATGCTAGTTACAATTATTGTTATGGTTATTATTAATGCTGTTCCTGTTATAGCAAATTGTAGTCAAATGAAGTTTATTTCCTAAAAGATCTTTAGAGTATGTAAAAAAACAAAAACAAAACAAAACAAACAAACAAAAAAACCTGTTAATAAACCCTAAAAGCCTCTTGCAGACCTGCTAGTTGTTTGTCACTGGTTCTCAGATTTTGATTGTCATCAGGGAGGGAAGGGATCCCAATAGAGTTTTGTGGCTATTGAACTAGATTATATAATTATCAATGATAATAATGTTAACATGTACATATGCTTGTTACATTCCAGGCACTATGCTAAGTGCTTTACAAATTATTTCATTATTCTTCTTTCAACAACTCTCAATATGTTGACTAATGGTCTTAGTTATGTTTGTTTGTTTTGTCTAGTAATAGTTTATGAAAATGTCCCCATGAGTCTCTCAATTTCTGATATTCATCATTTCAAAGATATTCTTGTTGGCTGTGTTCTTAGGCTTGAGATTCAGAGGCTGTAGTTAGAGTTTGGGCTCTGGTATTTACTAGCTGCATAAACTTCATCAACGATTTTTCCTCTCTGAAATAGTCTTTTCATCTGCAAAGACAGTGGATTGGACTAAATTATCTCTATTGTTCCTGACACTTCCTTTCATGTAATTAATCATTTCTTTACCTTTTGAGTTTATGGCATGGTCATACCACGTGAAAGATGTCTGAGAGATTATCTTGGTGGATAATGTTTAGATATCAGATGGAAGGCCCCACTACTCCTCTGCAATTATTTGAATTTGTTTGTTTGTTTGTTTTTCTTTTCACAATCTGTAAAGTTTGATTAGTACACTTTCTCACTATTTAGTTTCTTAGCCCCTTTGGCTCCTAATATCACAACTTTTCAGAAGGCATAAAAACTGTGAGTTTATTATCGTGAGGATCTTGGGTAAGTGAGATGGTCAAATGACCATCCTTTTATTAAAATGCTGGCATTATTAATAAAATGATTAAATTATTCAGAAATTATGTCTATCAAGCTTTTTTTTTCACACAATCCTCCTTCCAGGCACCTATATTATAACCTAAGATTTTTTTCTTTACTCTTACCTTTTCTTCATGTTCCATACGCAAATACTTGGCAATCTTCCAAATTTTACCTCCCAAAAATCTCTCATCTCCCTTTCTCTTTGCACAGTCATCATTCCATTTCTTGCTCTCATCATATTTGTATTATTGTAATTATCTCCTATTTTTTCCTCCCTGTTTCTAATCCCTAATCACTTTAATCTATCTTTTTAAAGCTTCTTAAGAATTCAATACATTTTTAAAAATTTCATCAAAAGTTCTTGTTTGTTGCAGTAATAGGAATAGGCATTGGTATGTCATTTATTGTATATCGTAGGACCTTTAAAAAGTTGCTGAAGTATATTGTTTATTAGAAAGATGACTGAAGTGAAAGTCAAAAGACTTGGGTCATATTTTAAGCTTTGCCTTTTCCTGCTTGTGTGACCCCTGACAAATTGTTTCACAACTCTATTTCTCAGCTTTCACATCAGCTGTACAGAGATTAAAAAAAAGTTCTTTCATTTATTTCACAGAGATATTTTTAGGCTACTCTGATATAATGATAAAAAGCTTTTGATAATCTAAGGTACTATATAAATATTATAAATCTTCAAGTTTCCATGATTTTTGAGATTTCAATCATTATATTACTTAAATTGTAGCTTGAAATATTCGTCACCAATGAATTGACTAATTCTTATAGCCAATCAAATAGTGAGGCTCTTCAAATTTAAATGCATAAATTCTTGAGGAACAGATCTATTGATCATCCTTAGACCTTTAACTAAAACACTTGAGCTTCCACATTTTTCTCCCTTGATAATAGCCTTCAAGAAATTAGAGTCCTTTTGTCACAATAGTGAGTCATCAAAGACAGAATTATACATTAGGATATTTATACATTATTGTTATTATTTAATCAACTGATGCACAACACTTTTTTTTCCATTTCCTTTTCCAGCTCACTTTACAAATGAGGACACTGAGGCAAACAGGGTTAAATGATTTGCTCACAGTCAGCTAGTGTCTAAGGCCAGATTTGAACTGACTTACTCCTGATGCCAAGATCAGAACTTTATCCACTGCTTCACCTAGCTCATCTAGATCATTGAGCTATTGGCATCATATTTGCAATTTATCACAAGTTACCCTAAGAAAACCAATAATTGAAAAAAAGAAAGCCAATAATTCTTCTCTCTCTAAGTGTTAGATATTTACAAATACTCCTATATTTTATGTTGCTATTTTTTTTTTACATTTTTTCTCAGGCTTCAAATAGGAGATATGTTCAAGGCCATCGTTAAAGAAATCTTGATCTCCTGGTTTATCAACAACTAGGTTTTTTTCCCCAATTCTTCTATACATATTTCCACAATTATGCTACACAAGAAAAATCAGATCAAAAAGAAAAAAAATGAGAAAGAAAACAAAATGCAAGTAAACAACAACAAAAAGAGTGAAAAAAGCATGTTGTGGTCTACATTCGGTTTCTATTGTCCTCTCTCTGGATGCAGATGGCTTTCTTCATCACAAGACCATTGGAACTGGCCTGAATCATCTCACTGTTGAAAAGATCCATGTTCATCAGAATTGATCATTGTATAATCCTGCTGTTGCCATGTTTAATGATCTCCTGGTTCTGCTCATTTCACTTAGCATCAGTTGATGTAAGTAGCTGAAATTATCCTGCTGATCATTTGTTATAGAACAATAATATTCCATAACATTCATATACCATGATTTATTCAGCCATTCTCCAACTGATGAGCATCCACTAAGTTTCTAGTTTCTTGCCTCTACAAAAAAGGCTGTCACAAATATTTTTGCACATGTGGGGTCCTTTCACTCTTTTATAATCTCTTTGAGATGCAAGCCCAGGAGAAACACTGCTGAATCAAAGGGTATCCACAGTTTGATAGCCCTTTGGGCATATTTCCAAATTGCTTTCCAGAATGGTTGAATCAGTTCATAACTCCACCAACGATATATTAATGTACCAGTTTCCCACATCCCCTCCAACATTAGTCATTATCTTTTCCTGTCACCTTAGCTAATCTGAAAGGTGTTATCTTAAATTATCTCAGAGTTATCTTAAATTGCATTTCTCTGATTAATAGTAATTTAGAGCACCTTTTCATATAACTAGAAATGGTTTCAATTTCTTTATCTGAAAATTGTCTGTTCATATCTTTTGACCATTTATCAATTGGAGAATAGCTTGAATTCTTATAAATTTGAGTCAGTTCTCTATATATTTTAGAAATGGGATCTTTATTAGACCCCTTGAATATAAATCTTTCCCAGTTTATTGTTTCCCCTTGAATTTTATTTGCATCAGTTAACTAGTTTTAAGTATTTGTTTGCATCCCTGCTAAATAGGGGTTCAAGTAAATGATCTGAAGCAAAATTTTGATGAAAAAGAATCTAGAATTAATACAGGTTATACTATATCTTAGTTTATTATTCTTATAACAATTTTAAGAATCTAGGCCCTGGGGAAGAACCAAAGATGACAGTTACAGTCATTTATTGCCCCAATGGAATTTCAAAAGTATTTGAAAATGTTAATATTTTTATGATATGAAGTAGCATATTTTAGAAACATAAGATAGACACCAATAAAATGTTATCATTTTCAGAGGAAAGAGAGATAACATCTGGTTGAGGAACTAGTATAAGATTTCTTAAAGCATATGAATTCAAACAGTGTTTGGAACGATAGGCAGGATTTCCATAAGTGAACAGGATTTCCATAAGTGAACATGGAGAGGGAGAATATTACTGCATTATGCATATGCATTCCTTGATGTAAAAGCATTAAGTTAGGAAAAATCATGAAAACTTCAGAAAGGTTGAAAAGTTCAATTTGTCTAGAGTGCAGATGTTTTAGAAATTAGTCACTTACAATACTTTTGGAAATATGGATTGTGGCTAAATGGAAAGAGCTTTGAATGAGCTGGGTTGATTTTCCTGATAATTGGGAGTCAGTAAAGTTGTTTGAGGAAGGGAGTGATATGATCAAATTCATGCATTACAAAAAAGGATCTCATAGTTTATGTAACACAGATTGAAGATGATATTGGAGGCAAGGAAATCTGTTAGAAGTAACCCTCGTAATATCCAGGTGACAGGCAGTGATAAGTGGGACTAGACTATTTGCAACCGAAACTGAAAGGGGTGTCTGGATGTAAATAAGACTATTTATTAATATTCATATTTATTGTTCCCAACCCAATACTTAATTGCAGAGCAATTATGTTACATATAGCTCTGTGTTGTAAGTATGGTGATTAATGCTAATATCTATATTTAGTTTGTGTTTCATCTGATTTATTTCCCTTCATTAAGGAAGATAATCATAGCTCTTTCAAAATATCTCAATTATTATTATACTTATTATTACCCTTTCATATATTGCCTCACATTAAATAGTAACATGCAGATGGGATAGAATGGCAATAAACCCAACACACTCCTTCACTTCCATTTTTCTAAACATTTATTCAAATATATCAACAGTTTAACTTGAGCTTAAGTAGCTTCATTTTGCATCTTTCTTTAAAAATCAATTGAAGCAATCACATGTTTAATTAACAGAAACACTTCAGTGTTCTACTTGCTGCAGTTTTAAAATAATAATTTTCAAAAGGAAAGCCAATGGTTAAGTTAATGGTGCTCATCCTGAGATGACTGCTATGTTTTCTGAACAAAGGCTAGGGTTGACTACAGGGTCTGTCTTTTCTTTCAAGAAATTATCTTAGATGTGCTCTCCAGGAAAAAAAGCAAAAACAAAAACAAAAACAAAAACAAAAAAACAAAATACAAAACAAAACAAAACAAAACACAACTATAATACCTAGTCATTTGTGCTTTCATATTAATATTTGGTGAAGAGAACAGTGATCATTGAGATTCATTCTAGTAAAATGAATATAGCATTTGTGTTTTGGGATGGAGGCAATTTCAACTAAAATTTGCCAAACAATATTACCTCATTATATCTAAATGATGGTTATCATTTCAAATAGAATCTTACATTCTATACCATGCATCCCTACAAAACTTGAGACTTGTATTTTTTAAAATACAGTTTTCATTAATGGCTTATTAGATTTTTTGTCTGAGATTTCCAATGTTAACTAATGCAATTAATAGCTCATTTTGCTAAGGGATTTTAAGGTTTGTGAAGTAATTTCCTCAGGCAACCCTCACAAGTAGGCAGCACAGGAACAGTATTCCCATTTTACAGGTGAGAAAACCTCAAAAAGTTCATCCAACTTATTTAGAGTCGCAAAGCTACTAACTCAGATGCTCCCAAGTTTCCTTTTTTCTATTATATCAAGCTGACTATCATGTGCTACTTTTCAAAAATGATGTAAAAGATTCCATTTTCATAGAGTAACATAACTTTAGAATTAGAAGGGATATGAGTGATCATCTGTTTCAGTTTGGAAGAAAATCTCAACTCTAACATACCTAAGAGGTCATCCAACCTCTAGTTGAGTACTGATAAGAAGAAATCCCACTACAGTGTTTTCCTCCATTGCATTCTCTCTCTTCTTGTGTGTGTGTGTGTGTGTGTGTGTGAGAGAGAGAGAGAGAGAAAGAGAGACAGAGAGACAGAGAGAGACAGAGACAGAGAGAGACAGAGAATTGAAGTTAAGTGACTTGCCCAGAGTTACACAGCTAGGAAGTATTAATTATCTGAGGTCACATTTGAACTCGGGCCTACTGACTTTAGAGTTGGTACTCCATCCACTGTGCCTCTTTCCATTGGATTTTCAAGAGCATGGCTTTACGAAATCATCTTTACATTTAAGGGTTCTGATAAAGGTCTCATCTCTAAGGTATATAGAGAATTGTCTCATATTTATAAGAATTCAAGAATTTAGAGGGGGCGGAGCCAAGATGGTGGAGTGAAAAGGTGACTTTCTGCCTCTCCTCCGATCTTCTCTCAAATCAACAATAAAATAAACCTCCGAACTGATCTTCAAGTCAACGAACTCAGAAATATTTGGGCACAGCTCTCTGGATAACTTCATATCAGGTTAGTCGGACTCGGACAGAGAGATAAATAGACAACAACTGTGCAGGCCGGAAGTGAGGGTGGGACTCAGCTCGGCTCATCCTGGAAGAAATTCCAAACTCCAAAACTCCAAATTCCAAACACCTGGAGTTTATCTGAGGCACTCGGGACACTCTGCCCTGATTGGGGGCAGGTGTTCTGGCAGACTTGCCTTATTTAAGGAGTAATTCGGACTTAGTCCTAGCCCCCACCGGCCCAGCACCTTAAGTCAACTCACCGAGGTGCCCCAGGGCAAAGCTTTTTGCAGCTGCCGCTTTTTTTTTCCCTGCCTTAAAGAGATATCCACACTGTCTAAAAAAAAAATATGATGAAGAAGCAAAAGAGAGCTCTCACCATAGACAGCTTTTATCAAGGCAAAAAAATGACCTCAGATACAGAGGTTTCTTTAGACAAAAATCCAGAGAACATCAGCCAGGACCATCACTGGTCCCCTTTTCAAAAGGCCTTTCTGGAAGACTGCATAAAGAACCTCAAAAGAGAGCTGGAGGATAAATGGGAAAATAAACTGAAATCAGTGCAAGAAGGATATGATACCCTGCAAAAGAGATATGAAAAAGACACCAATTTATTAAAAAATAAAATTAGTGAAGTGGAAAAAGAGTGCAATGAACAAATTGGCCAGTTACAAAAGGAGCTTAAAAAGGTAACTGAAGAAAACAACACTTTAAAAATAAGAATTGAACAAATGCAAGTGAATGACTCACTAAGACTTGAGGAATCAGTCAAACAAAAACAAAAAAATGAAAAATTAGAAGAAAATATGAAATATCTCCTAGGAAAAACAACTGACTTGGAAAATAGATCTAGGAGAGACAATCTAAGGATTATTGGACTTCCTGAAAGCCATGATGAAAAAAAGAATCTAAACACTATCTTCCAGGAAATCCTGAAAGAAAACTGCCCTGAGATTGTAGAATCAAAGGGCAAAATCACCAATGAAAGAATTCACCGATCACCTCCTGAAAGATACCCCAAAATTAAGACCCCAAGGAATATCGTGGCTAAATTTCAGGACTATAGCACCAAGGAACAGATTCTGCTAGCAGCTAGAAAGAAACAATTCAAATACCGAGGTTCAATAATTAGAATCACACAGAATTTGTCAGCTTCCACACTGAAGGATCAAAGGGCCTGGAACCAGATATTCCAAAGGGCAAAGGAACTTGGATTATAGCCAAGAATAACCTATCCAGCTAGAATGAGCATTATCCTCCAGGGAAGAAGATGGTCATTCAATGATATAGGTGAATTTCACCTATTTCTAATGAAAAGACCGTATCTGAACAAAAAATTCAACATCCAAACACAGAACTCAAGAGATGCATAAAAAGGTAAAAAGGAAAAGTCTCTTGAGAACTTTATTTTTACTAGGGAGACACTCAAAGTTTGGGGGTATAATTAACTAGATATTACTTTGATAATATGAAAAAGAGAACTAGAGGGGAAAATGTTGTCATACTGGGGAAAAGAGGGAAAAAGTGGTAAAATAAGATCTAAAAAAAAGGAGGTAAAAACAAGGTAAAATCACTTGAAGAGGCAAAGAAAACCTAATATAATTGAGAGAAAGAGGGGAGGGAGATGAGCACTGTGTAAATCTTACTCTCATCAGGTTGGGCTCTAAAAGTGTATATCAGACATTTGATTTCACATAGAAACTTGTCTGTTGCTAGAGGGAAGTGGGAGGAAAAGGAGGAAAAGTAAGGGACAAACTAATAGAAGGGAAAATAGAAGAATCAGGGGAAAGGAGTAAAAACAGGGGGAGGGGATCTAAAGGGTAAAGTATTGTTTGGGGGAGGGGGTCATCAAAACCAAAGTACTGAGGAGGGGGGAAGGGAGAAAGGGGAAAGGAAAGGGGAGTATTGTTTGGGGGAGGGGTCATCAAAAGCAAAGTACTGAGGAGGGGGGAAGGGAGAAAGGGGAAAGGAAAGGGGAAAACATAACTTGGGTAAATAAGATGGCAGGAAATAAAGAATTAGTTATTCTAACTGTGAATGTGAATGGGATGAACTCTCCCATAAAGCGGAAGCGGATAGCAGACTGGATTAAAAACCAGAATCCCACAATATGTTGTCTACAAGAAACACATTTAAAACATAGTGACACATATAGAATGAAGGTAAACGGCTGGAGCAGAACCTATTATGCTTCAGGTGAACAAAAAAAAGCAGGGGTAGCAATCCTTATCTCAGATCAAGTAAAAGCCAAGATAGATCTAATCAAAAGAGATAAGGAAGGAAACTATATTTTATTAAAGTGTACCATAGATAATGTAGCAATATCTATATTAAATATGTATGCACCAAGTGCAATAGCACACAAATTCCTAGGGGAGAAATTAAGAGAGATGCAAGAAGAAATAGACAGCCAAACGATACTAGTGGGGGATCTCAACCTTGCTCTCTCAGAATTAGATAAATCAAACTACAAAATAAACAAGAAAGAAACTAGGGAGATAAACCAATTGTTAGAAAAGTTAGGTATGATAGATCTATGGAGAAAGTTGAATGGAGACAGTAGAGAGTTTACTTTTTTCTCAGCAGTCCATGGAACCTATACAAAAATTGACCATGTATTAGGGCATAAAAACCTTAAAATCAAATGCAGAAAGGCAGAAATAGTAAATGCATCCTTTTCAGATCATGATGCAATAAAAATCACATGCAATATAAGGCCAGGAGAAAATAAACCAAAAGGTAATTGGAAATTAAATAATCTAATCCTGAAGAATGAATGGGTGAAA
>JAJPUD010004437.1:0-17345 GCA_023553655.1 Myrmecobius fasciatus
GACAGGAGATCAGAACCTGAATGTAACCAGAGAACATGCAAAAAAAATAAAATTTTTAATAAAAATTCTAAAATACCGTTAATTTAGACATTGATTATCGTCTTCAGCTCTCTCACTTATATCGGTGGCAAGTGATATACCTGGAGAACAGCCAAATAAATTTGCCCTTTTAATTTTAGCGGGCCCTTTAAATTCGCCCCGTCCTTTTTAGCTTCTGTGGCCTCTGGGGCGTGTCCCGCCAGTTTGTGGTGGGTGGAGTTTCGGCCTGGGTCGTCATATGGGCGTGTTCGACCTAGCCCTTGACTCCGAGGGAGTTCCGGGGTTCGGGAACCGGCACCGGAAGCGGAAACAGGAGGTGGTTCGTTCGGCGACGGCGGCGGATTCGAGAGCTCTACTTGTCACAAATGGTTCTTCCATGAGTTGCTAGTCGGAGTGGGCGTGGGGCCTCCGGCCGGGGTGGGGGTGTGATGCCGTCAGAGGGCCGCTGTTGGGAGACCTTGCAGGCTCTGAGGAGTTCCGACAAAGGGCGCTTGTCCTACCACCGAGACTGGCTGCTGAGGGGCGAGGTGAGCGAGCCGTCCACTTCCCACCTCCTCCGTTAGGTCCCTGCGCCCAATCGAGGGCCCTCAAAGGGAATGGGGTGCGAGCATGGGCTTTGGGGCATCATTTCTGCCCCTTTCCGTAGTAGGTTACTCCCTCCTTTGTTCTCATTCTCCTTTTTTCCCGAATTTTACTCACTCCCACCTCTCTGGAGACTGGAAATGAAAAGCCCTTCCCTTTTTTTTTTTAAAGTCCCAATCTAGATTCCCTCCTACAGAAAACAATTTCTAACAGTCAATCCCTTCTCCCCCAAAAAGAGACCTTTTCCTTCTCAAGTTTCCTGTGCCACATTTCTTTTGTATTTTCTTCACTCTTCCTTTTTGGTTGTTTTATGTATCCTTTTTCCCATTGTAAGGACCTTCAGAGTAGCGCACGCTCAATGTAATGTGTCCGGTGAGCGATTAAAATTTTCTTAAAAGGCTCCAAAGAATGAGACGGCATTTAATTTGGGCTTTGATAAGTGATGAAGAAGGTTCAAGTGGAAAAGCAGAAATAGGAAGCAAGGGATAGAGTGGGGATGAGGACAAGAGATGTTTCCTTGCACTCTAGAACCTTAGAATTATCCTTGACCCTTTCTTCAACAGATAGATTCTATTTAACATCTTTCACCTACATCCCTTCCTTGGTTCCTATTTTAATTTAAGGTGTCCTAAACCTGTATTAGGCACTAGGACCTTAATTGCTCTACCTTACTGGATGTTCTTCCTGACCTATCCTAAGGCCTACTGTTATTAGCTGGTCAGATAAATATATCTAGCACACATAAAATTTTATCATGCCGCATCTCCTCACCCCCATCCCAGATACATTTTTACAAAGCTCTCCATTTCTTAGCACATAAAATTGATAGAGAAGTCTTTAGAGAAAGTAAGATAAAGGACAGAGGTATGGTGGGGAGTAGTTGATCTTAAAAAGAAGGAATGCTTCCTCTGAAATAGAAATGGGGAACAGTAAAAATAGAAATTTTGAGGTAGAGAGGCAAGAAAGTTGAGCAAGTTTGAGTTTCTTCTTAGTAATGTAGAAGACATGGTTAGAATTGAGGATTTGAGCCTTGATGGAGTGGTAAGAGTTTTAGAATAAGGTTGCAGGCTTTTCCATAAATGTTCAATAATTCCCCTCTGCCTCCCCCAAAATGCGGAGTACTAATGAGTGTCCAGCTAAATTTTAGTAGCAATTGACTATTGGTGGGTGTGGTTTGGTAGTTCCAAAAAAAATAGTAGTAAAGTACATTTTTGGACTTTTAGTTCTTAAACTTGAGAGGGTAAATAATGCATTTTCTTCTGATGAAATTATATGTATTCAAAGATATTCTTAGTAGATTTGGACTTTTTATAAAAAGTTCTTCATCTCTGATTTGAAATAGGATTCAAGGAAAAATTTAAGTGAAACTTTTTGCTATTTTTGGCTTCTCAGAGAAGACTTAATTGATCTTCTGTAAGATGCATGGAAGATTGTGTGGACAAAATAAGTTCTCTGTGGCATTGAGCCTTTGACATGAAAAATGTATAACTGGATTCTTTTCTTCCTAGGAGATTTTGGAAGAATGTATGTCCCTTCCTGAGTTGTCTACATACTCTGGATGGGTAGTAGACCACATCTTGCCTCACTCTCACCAGAATCAACTTCTCTCTGAGAATTCAACACTATCTTCTGCTCCTGACAAAGTATTATCTATTCCCAAATCTCCTGCCAGACATGCAGAGTTACCCTCGCCAGTTTCACCTAGAGCACCAAGTGGAACTCAGGTAACAATTTAGTTTAAGCTAAAAGGATTGGTGACACCAAAGTCAGATTGTTTCAGTCATCCCCAGTAATATAGGAGGATCATCTCTTAATTTAATTGGGAGAAAATAATGATTTGAGTATATAGGTATATAAAAATAAGGGCTAGTACCTTATCAAATTTTTTAATTTCAAGGTCACATAGTGAATTGAAATTAATATTTTTAGACAATTCTTGAGAATCTTTAAATTACTGGTGCCAATATGTGGACATTTCTGGGCAGAAATATACATTTCAATGCTGTCCTTGCCGAGTTTTACAAAAGTGTGCTATGTAAGAGAGCCTTTAAGTTATCTAATTGCTATGTTGGAATAGATGTGGAATTAGGGTTGCTTATATTCAAAGACAAGTGGCAGTAGGCTGGGTGTGGCATTGTTGTTCTACCTGAGCTTCAAATATATCACATTGCTTCCTAAATACTCTTGATTTCTCTCTTATGTATACATTTTAAGCTGGTTTGTGAACTATTTTAAGGTTCATTATGAATTTTGTTGCTTTAAACATTGTATATTCTGGACAAGAGGCACCTAGATACTCAGCTTGCTTCATTTATTTGTTTGTTTGTTGAAGAGAAGCTGCTTTTCATTTCCTTATTGTCTAAAGATAATAAGGGATAGAAAAGAGGATTGCAGACAATGAGGTCATTATTTATATTGAGTTTTGATAGAGTCTCTTGATTAGTATTTGGGAAAGACCATAGATAGATGCTTAACAGGGTCAACTAAATGGAAGAACCTTCAGAGGGCCTGACATATTGGTTGGGGACTCCTGTTCCAGAAGACTTAAGGTTCTTTACTGTGATCTATAGGTAGTGAATTTAAGGAATTTCTCATCCCAAGAGGTAGTCTAAACAATATAGTTTTCCATTCCAGAATAATTTGATTAAATTCAAAGAAAAACTTTTTCAAATTGATGTTGTAAAGGCAGAACATTATTGAAATTATTTTACTCTTTTATCGTTTGTGTCACAGAGTCAGGATGAATACCATCAGGCAAAATTTGTGGTGCTTCGTCCCTCCCGGGGAATGGAAGTGGAAGGATGCATTCGAATGTATGAGGAGGTACACAGGATGAAAGGAACTGTAAGTAAATCGAAGAGCAGTGGATGTTAATTCTGGCCACACTGTATATGAGTATAAGTTTAGCTAAAATGTTGAACTGGAGAAGTGTATGTCTCCCATAAATTTAAAAACAAAATTTAGTCTTATTTTTGCATATGATTTGAGTGCTTTCAGCTAATTAAGGACTTGTGCTTTGGACTAAGTCTAGGGGATTAGATTTAAAGTCTGAAAGGGACTTTAGTGATTATTTAGACTAACTCCCTTTCATTTTACAGAAGAAGAAACTGAAGTCCAAGATCAGACACACTAATGTGGTACCTTTCTGACTGCATCAATTTAAAGTAAAGGACATATTTTTAAAAAATGAAATAAAGGGGGCAGCTAGGTAGCACAGTGGATAGAGCACCAGCCCTGAAATCAGAAGGACCTGAGTTCAAATGTGACTTCAGACACTGAACACTTTGTGTGACCCTAGGCAAGTCACTTAACCCAATTGCCTCAGAAAAAAGAAAAGAAAGGACAAAAATTTGTCAACTGGATTAAGAGTGTGAAAAGTTTTTTTTTTAAGTGTCAAAAATGAAAAGAGAAAAATAACAAACTCAGCTTCCTTGTGATTCCTGTTTTATAAAAAATGGTAAAAAATGAGACTAGTTTTAATCATTGTGAAATATTAATGAACACTTTACTACATTGAACGATTAGGAATAATGTTCTGTCCTGGTTCACTTTCTCCCTTCTCAGCCTCCTTTGCTGATTTATTATTCACATCACACCTCCAGAGGATATATTCCCCAAGGCCTTGTTGTTCTAAGCCCTCTTTTCTCCCTACAGTCTCTCATCACTGTCTCAACTCCCATGCAGTTAATGCTTATATTTATATAGAATATTTCTATCTATATCCAACCTCAATTTCTTAGGCTTCAGTTCCATATTACCACTTCCCTATTGAACATTTCTGACTGGGTACATTGGAGAATCTTAGACTCATCATCTCTAAAATAGAACTCATTGCCTTTACCTTTAAACCTATCCTTCCAAATTGAGTTTTCTATCAAAGGCACCGCCATTTTTCTTGTCTCCTAGATTTCACAACCTTCTGACTCTGCACTGCCTTTATATATATCCATATCCTTATATCAGATGCCAAATCTTGAGCTCTTTCTATCTCAGTGACATTTTTTCCATATAGTCCTTTATCTTACCATCAAATATAACCTTGTCATACTCTTACTCAGTAAACTCCAGTGACTCTTTTGCTTCTATTACAGGACTTAACCTTTGGTGTCATGGACCCTTTTGGCAATCTAGTCGACCCCTTCTCAGTTTAAATGCATAAAATATATAAAGTTTTTATATATTTTCTCTGTCTGCCCAACTCTACCTACATATTTCTTTATAGAATTTGGAGGGTGCTATATCCTTTATGCTATATACGTTTTTGACATTTCTTATCACACAGTAATATTTCATCACAGTTCTATATCACAATTTGTTCTGCTATTCCCCAGTGATAGGCATTCCCTCATTTCCAATCTCTGCCACCACAAAAATTGCTGCTATTAATATTTTTGTATATATGAGTCCTCCATTCCTCTGACTTAAAAAAAAAAATCTCTTTGGAAGATAGGTTTAGTAGTAGTATGGTATCAAATGGTATACGCAGTTCCAAATTTCTCTCCCGAGTGGTCAGATCAGTTTACAACTCTAACAACAGTGCATTAGTGTCCCAGTTTTTTCAAGTCCTCTACAGTATTTCTCATTTTCCTTTTCTTTCATATTAGCCATTCTGATAGGTTTGAGATGATACCTTAAAGTTGTTTCAATTTGCATTTTTTTAATCAGTAGTGATTTAGAACAATTTTTCATATGATCATATGTAGCATTTCTGAAAACTGCCCTTTCAAATCCTATAACTTTATCAATTGAGAAATGACTTCCATTCTTACAAAAATAATTCATTTGTCTATTGATTTGAGAAATGAAGATTTTGTGGAAATCTTTTTAAATTTAATATAATCAAAATTATCGATTTTACATCCTGTAATGCTGTCTCTTATTTGATCATAAATTCCTCTATCTATAGATCTTACAGGTAAAATTTTCCATGTTCCTCAGTATTTGTGATGTTAACCTTTATGTCTAAATCATATACTTATTTTTACTTTATTTTTGTATACAATATGAGTCTAGACCAAATTTCCGTCAAATTGCTTTTTATTTTTCCTAGACATTTCTATCACACTTAAGTTCTTGTTCTTAAAGCCTTGTAAGTTTGAATATATAAAACTCTTAAGCAAAGCTTCTTAAACTGTAGGTCTTGACCCCATATGGGGTCACATAACTGAATATGAGGGTCAGAAAAATTTGGCAGTTAGTAAAAGGTATCAGATAATTCTGCCAGGATTTAATTGTTTTAAAATAATTTTTTATGATTTATTATCAGTAAATGTTTGATTTGTATATCTATTTTATATCTCTATATACTGAGTGTCACATAAAAATTTCTCAGGTAAAAAGGAATTGTGAGTGGAAAAATTTTAAGAATCCCTGTTCCAGATTACTATTGTCATTTACTAGTGTATATTGTGTTTCCTAATCTATTCTACTGGTCTACCCTCTCTATTTCTTAGCTAATAGTAGATATTGATAATTACCACTTTGATAATTACTATTTAATATCTGGTACTGCTAACCTGATCATCACCTTTCATAATATTTTTCATTGATTTCCTTGATTTTTTTTTAAATTTTCCCAGTTACATGTAAAACAACATTTATTTATTTATTTTGTTAGATGTGTGCATCTTTATTATTTATTTATTTTTTTAAACATATTTCCATATGATTCATGTTGTTGGGAGAGAAAATTCAGAACAACAGGGGGGAAAAAAACAAAAAAAAATGTGAACATAGCATATGTTGATTTATATTCAGTCTCTATAGTTCTCTTTCTGGATACAGATGATGTTTTCCATCCAAAATCCTTTGAGATTGCCTTGGATTGCTGAGTTGTTGAGAAGAGTCTGGTTGCTGTGTACAATGTTTTTCTGGTTCTGCTTGTTTCACACAACATTAGTATAAACCTTTCCAGGCCCCTCTAAAATCAGCCTATTAATCAATTTTTATAGAAAAATAATATTCCATTACTTTTTAACTTATTCAGCCATTTGCCAGTTGATGAATATTTTCCAGTTCTTTGCCACCACAAAAAGAACTGCTACAGACATTTTTGCATATGTGAGTCCTTTTCCCTCTTATGATTTCTTTGGAATATAGACTCAGTAGTGAGACTGCTACATCAGAGAGTATACAGTTTTAGAACTCTTTGGGCATAGTTCCAAATTGCTGTCCATTTCACAACTCTACCAACAATGCATAAGTATCTCGGTTTTCCCACATCTCCTCAACATTTATCATTATCTTTTCCTGTCATTTTTACCTATTTGATAGGTGTAAGGTAGTGCCTCAGAGTTGTTTTAATGTGCATTTCTTACCTTTGATCATATATTAATTGGAAGATGTATTCTCATAAATTTGACTTGGTTCTTTATGTATTTTAGAAATGAGGCCTTTATCAGGAACACTGACTGCAAAAAATTTTTCTCAGCTTTCTGCTTCCCCTTCTAATCTTGACTGCATTGGTTTTATTTGTGCAAAAACTTTAATTTAATGTAATCAAAATTATCCATTTTGCATTTTAGAATGTTCTCTAGTTCTTCTTTGGCCATAAAATCCTCCTCTCTCCAAAGATCTGATAGGGAAACTATCCCTGGCTCTCTCAATAGCACCCTTTATATCTAAATCATGTACCCATTTTGAACTTATTTTGGTATGGAGTGTGAGATGTATGCCAAGTTTTCCCAGAAATTTTTGTCAGATAGTGAGTTCTTATTCCAGAAGCTGGACTCTTTGGGTTTATCAAACAGTACATTATTATTCATTGATTATTGTGTCATGTGCATCTAACCTGTTTCACTGATCCCACCACTTTATTTCATAGGCAGGCAGTTACTAGATAATTTTGATGACTGCTGCTTTATAATAGTTTTAGGTCTACTACTGTCCTTTGTACTTTTTTTGCATTAATTACCTTGATATTATTTACTTTTTCTTTTTCCTTACGAATTTTGTTATTTTTTCTAGCTTTATAAAATAATTTTTGGTAGATTGATGTGTATGGCACTGAATATGTAATGTAGGTAGACTTGTCATTTTTATTATATTGGCTTGGCCATTTAATGATTACAAATGATTACTATTTCTCCAGTTGTTTAGGTCACTAATAAAGATTAGTGGAAAAAGTGTTTTATAATTATGTTCATATAGTTCATGAATTTGTTTTAACAGGAAGACTCCCAAGTATTTTATATTGTTTATCAGCATCTTAAATAGAATATAATTTTCTGCTGGACTAGTATATAGAAATACTGATGATTTTTGTGGTTTTATTTTTTATATCCTGCAAGTTTGCTAAATTTGTTAATTTTTCTAACTAGTTTTTAAGTTGATTTTCTAAGTATATCATAAATATTGTCTGTAAAGAAAGTTTTATTTCCTTATTGCCTGTTCCAATTAAATTTTTTTTCTTGTCTTATTGCTATATAACTGGCATTTCTTGAATAATGTTGAATAATAGTGGAGTTGATAGGCATCCTTACATTACTCCTGATCTTACTAGGGAAGCTTTTTTGTTTTTCCTATTACAGATAATGCTTGCTAATAGTTTGACATTAAAAGTTCCTTTACTTTCTAATATTTTTAATGGGAATCAGTGTTGTAGTTTGTCAATTGTTTTTTTCAGTATCTATTGAGGTAATTATGTGATTTTTGTTGTTTTTGTTATCACCAATTTTGCTGATAGTTTTCTTAATATTGAACCAGTCCAATATTCCTCATATGAATCCCACCTAAAAATATTGTTTGTCTTTGTGATATATTATGATAATCTCCTTGCTTGTAGTTTTTCCAGATTGTTGCATCAGTATTTATTAGGGAAATTGGTCTATGGTTTTCTTTACTTTTCTTGGTTAGATGTCAGCAAATTTGTGTCATAAAAGGAATTTTGTTTAGGACTCTTATGCCTATTCTAACCCTAAATTAGTAGTTCTTTTAATGTCTGGGGGAATTCACTTGTGAATTTATCTGTTTCTATTTATTTTTTCTTAAGGAGCTCAATGATGCTTGATAAGATTACTTAAATATTTTTTTCCTCTTCTGTTAATCAATTTTCATTTTTTGTAAATATTCATCCATTTTACTTCAGTTGTTAGAGTTATTGTCATATAATTGGACAAAATAGCTCCTAATTGCTTTAATTTAATCATTGGCAATGAATTGACTCCCTTTTCATTTTTGATATTGTTAATTTAGGGTTTTTTGTTTTTTTTAATTCATCACTGGTTTGGTTTTTAAATTTTTTTCGTTTTCCCCATAAAACCAGCTCTTAATTTTATTCATGCAGGGTTTGTTGTTTTTATTTTCAATTGTGTTCATCTCTCTTGATTTTCAGGATTTCCAATTTGGTGTATAATTGCTGATTTTTAACATGTTCTTTTTTGAGATTGCTTTTGGTTGCATCCAGAATTCATTGATCAACTCTTTTTCTCTTTTATTGATACTACTTTCCATAAATTTTGGACAATTGAGTGTCATTCTTTTTAATTAAATTATTTATTGTTTTTGTGATTTGTTCTTTGATCCACTTATTTTTTAGGATTAGATTGTTTAGTTTCCAATTAATTGTTGGTCTACATTTTTATAACTGTTGAATATGATTTTGTTGCATTATACTCTGGAAAAGATATATTTAATGTTTCTGCTTTTCTACCTTTGGTTGTGAGGTTTTAATGTCTTAATACACAGTCAGTTTTTGTGACCATGTACAGCTGAGAAAAAAGATATATTCCTTTCTATTCTTATTTAGTTTTCTTCAGAAATTTACAATATGTAACTTTTCTAAAATTCTGTCTCCTTAATTTTTCTTACTTATTTTATTGTTAGGTTAATCTAGTTCTGAGAGGAGAAATTTAAGGTTTTATTGCCTTTTCTCCCACCATAAATCATTTAATTTTCCTTTAAGAATTTGGATGCTATGCCATTTGTTGCAGATGTGTTGGGGGTGATATTACTTCATTTTTTATGGTACCGTTTAGCAAAATGTTTGTTTCCTTATTTATCTCTTTTAATTGGATGTATTTTTGCTTTTGCTCTAAGATCATTTACAACTCTACCAACAATGTATTAATGTCCCAGTTTTCCCACATCCCCTCCAACATTCATCATTATCTTTTCCTATCATCTTAGCCCATCTGAGAGGTGTGTAGTGGTATCTTAGAGTTGTCTTGATGTACATTTCTTTGATCAATAGTGATTTAGAGCATTTTTAAATATGACTACAAATGGTTTTAATTTCCTCATTTAACATGCTCATACATAAAATATGTATATAGTTTTAAATGCCCTAGTAATAATAAAGGTTTTAGGATTTAGCAAGGAATGTAAACCTTAGTTAATCCCCTGTTATTTCTCTTTTATGTTTACCTTTTTATGCTACTCTCAAGTTTTTATTTGAAAGTCAGATTTTATATTCATTTCTGGCCTTTTTATCAGAACTGTTTGTAACTCTAATTTTGTTAAATATATATTTTTTTCATCTGAAGGATTATACTCAGTTTTATTGGGTAAGTTGTTCTTGGTTATACTCCTAGCTCCTTTGCCTTCTGGAATATGCATTCCAAATTTTATACCTATATTTCTGGGAATTTTTATTTTGGGATCTCTTTCAGGAGGTGATTGGTGAATTTTTTTCATTTCAGTTTTAACTTATGTTTCTAGGATATCAGGACAGTTTTCCTTCATAACATTTTAAAATAGTATTTTATTTTTTCCAATTACATGTAAAGACAGCTTGGAATTTTGAGTTCCAAATTTTTCCTTCTCTCCCCTCTTTTCCCTAAAAATGTAAGAATTTTTAATTGTTATGTATGTGCAATCATGTGAACCATTTCCATATTAGACATATTGTGAAAAAAGAAATATCTGAAGGAAAAAAAGTACAAAGAAGATAAAGAAAATGAAAGTAGTAAGCTTCAATATGTATTCAGTTTCCATCTGATATTTTTCTGGATGTGGATAGTATTTTCCATCATACTTCATAAATTTTTGAAATGTAATGTCTAATAACTCTTGAGGTACCACTTCACATCTTTCAGATTGGCTAAGAAAAAATAATGATGAATGTTGGAAGGGATGTGGGAAAACTGAGACATTAATTCATTTTTGGTGGTGTTGTGAATTGATCCAACCATTCCAGCGGAGCAGTTTGGAACTATGACCAAAGAGCTATAAAACTGTGCATACCCTTTGACCCAGCAGTGTTTCTACTGGGCCTATATCCCAAAGAGATCTTAAAGGCGGGAAAGGGACCCACATGTGCAAAAATGTTTGTGGCAGCCCTTTTTGTAGTGGCAAGAAACTGGAAACTAAATGGATACCCATCAATTAGAGAATGGCTGAATAAATTATGGTATATGAATGTTATGGAATTTTATTGTTCTGTAAAAAATGACCAGCAGGATGATTTCAGAGAGGCCTGGAGAAACTTGCATGAACTGATGCTAAGTGAAATGAGCAGAACCAGGAGATCATTGTACACAGCAACAACAAGACTATACGATGATTAATTCTGATGGACGTGGCGCTCTTCAACAATGAGATGATTCAGGCTGGTTCCAATGGTCTTGTGATGAGAAGAGCCATCTACACCCAGAGAAAGAACTGTGGGAACCGAGGTGGAGCACAACATAGCATTTTCACTCTTTTTGTTGTGGTTTGCTTGGATTTTTTTTTTCCCCTTTCTGATCTGATTTTTCTTGTGTAGTAAGTTAATTGTATAAATATATATGCACATATTGGATTTAACATTTTTACCATGTTTAACATACATTGGATTACTTATCATCTAGGGGAGGGGATGGAGGAAAGGGGTAGGAAAATTGGAGCATAAGGTGTTGCAAAGATTAATGTTGAAAAATTATCTATACATGTTTTGAAAATTAAAAAAACTTCAATAAAAAAATCACAAAAACATTCACCTTTGTAAAACCCGGTATTCCAAATTTTTCTTTCTTTATTCCTCCTTCCCTCTTCCCCAAGGCAGCAAGCAGTATAATATAGGTTAAACATGTGCAATTCTTCTAAACAGGTTTCCCTGTTCATGCTGTGCAAAAATAAATCAGATCAAAAGGGGGAAAAAAATCAATAAGGGAAGGAAAAAAAAAAAGTAAAGAGCAGCAAAAAAAGAAAAAAGGTGTGAGAATAATATGTTTTAATTCACATTCAGTCTTTGTAGTTTTCTCTGGTTGTGGATGGCACTTTCCATCCCAAATCTATTGGAATTGGCCTAAATCACCTCATTGTTGAAACAAGCCAAATCCATCTCATTTGATCATCACATAATCTTGTTTCTATATATAGTGTTCTCTTGTTAATGCTCACTTCACTTAACACCATCTATGTCTGTCTTTCCAGACCTTTTTGAAATCAGGCTGCTCATCATTTCTTATAGAACAATAATAGAGCAATTCTTATAGAACAATTACATTCATATACCATAACTTATTCATCCATTCCCTGGCTGATGGGCATTCATTCAGTTTCCAACATAACGTTTGATTTTTTTTTAATATAAAGCTTTTTTTTTTTTTTTTTTTGCTGAGGCAATTGGGGTTAAATGACTTGCCCCAGGGTCACTTAGCTAGGAAGTGTTAAGTATTTGAGGTCAGATTTGAACTTGAGTCTTCCTGACTTCAGGGCTGGTGCTCTATCCACTATGCCATCTAGCTGCGCCTAAAGCTTTTTATTTTCAAAACACATGCATAGATAATTTTCAACATTCACCCTTGCAAAACCTTGTGTTTCAAATTTTTTTCTCCCTCACTTCCCCTCTTCCTCCCCTAGACAGCAAGTAATCCAATATATTAAACATACACAATTCTATACGTATTTCCACAATAATGCTGTGCACAAGAAAAATCAGTTCAAAAAGGAAAAAAAATAAGAAAACATGCAAGCAAATAACCGCCAAAAAAAAGTGAAAAATACTGTTGTGATCTACACTCAGTCTCCACAGCCTATTCTGGGTGCTGGTGGCTCTCTTCATCGAAAGATCATTGGAACTGGCATGACTCACCTCATTGTTGAAAAGAACCACATCCATCAGAATTGATCATCATATAATCTTGTTGCTGTGTACAGTATTCTTCTGGTTTTGCTCACTTTACTCAGCATCAGTTCATTTAAGTCTCTCCAGGCCTCTCTGAAATCATCCTGCTGATCATTTCTTATAGAACAATAATATTCCATTACATTCATATACCATAACTTAATCATTCCCCAACTGAGGAGGATCCACTGTTTCCAATTATTTGCCACTACCAAAAAAAAAAAAAACCTGCTACAAACATTTTTGCGCATGTGGGTCCTTTTCCCTTTTTTATGATTGCTTTAGATTATAAGTCCAGTAGAGACACCACTGGAACAAAGGATATGCACAATTTTATAGCCCTTTGGGCACAATTCCAAATTGCTCTCCAGAATGGTTGGATCAGTTCACAACTTCACCAACAATGTATTAGTGTCCTAGTTTTCCCACATCACCTTCAGCATTCATCATTATCTTTTCCTGTCATCTTAGTCAATCTGAGAGATGTGTAATGATACCTCAGAGTTGTCTTAATTTGCATTTCTTAATTATTTTTTTGTGTGTCTCTCTTTTAACCAAGCTATTGGCTGTCTGTTCATAATTTTCTGGTATCATTCACATTTCTTTTCCCAATTTTTCTTCTCCCTCTTTTATTATTTTGCTTTTAAAATCCTTTTGGAACTCTTCCAGGAATTCTTGGTTTGTGTCCAATTCACATTTTTTTCTTTGAGACTTTCCTTGTAGCTGTTTTAACATTGTTTTCTTCTTCGTCTCTGTCTTGATCTTTCCTGTCAGCATAGTGGCTTTTTATGATTAGGTTCTTTTTTTTTGTTCAGATTCTTTTTTTTGTTCATTTTCCCAGCCTATTTCTTGATTTTTAAAATTGGGATTTCTTACCAGAGTGAAGGAGGCACTCTCCCAAGATTCAGGGTTTTTGTGCTGTTTTCAGAGGTAGTTCTGAGGATCTATAAGTTTTCAATGTTTCCAAAGTAGTAGGATATAGAGAATAGGATCTTTCCTGACTTGTGTTCTGGTCTTTGCCCAGGAAGGGACCTTGTTTCCCTGTTGCCACAAGTACACGTGCTCCTTTTTGAGCTGTAACCAGGATCTCTGCTCACTTGTGGCTATAAGTGCTAGTGATCCTTTTTATCTTAGAACTGAGACCAGGACCCCTTTCCCTTGTGAGTTACCACAAGCACTCTTCTGTGCCCTGCAACTTTGACCAGGTCCCCTTCATTCCTGAATTTGCAAGCACTAGTACCCCTCCTCACTTTGGAATTGCAGCCCAGAACTGCAAGGCGTCCTGCTGCTCTTGCTTAGTTGTGCACTGTGCTCTGGATCAGTTTCCACTCAGGTGTCAGAGACTTCTTGTTATTGGTGTGGGAAAATGTCTTATTCCAACTTTTTGGTGCATCTGCTGCTCTAGATTCCTTATCAAAAAAATTTTTTTTTTACCTAGATTAAGAACACTTCCTCTCCAGTATGACATATAAACTCCTTTATACTTTTTTAAAGTAATTTACAACCTGGTGGGTGAATTGTGGGATCTGAATCACACTGATTGCATCTTTTGGCTCAGTTTTAGATCTAGGTCAGTTCTATTCATTTCTAGATCTAGCCCAATTTCTAACTAGTGAGAAAACTTTTGTTCAATTAAAGGGAATTGTGAGAAAATTTTATTGCATTGTTTGAACTTAGCCCTTTGTGGCTAGGTAACTAGCCCCCCTCTAACTTTTGCTTAGAGATCCTTAACTAAGGACTTTAGGTTATGTTGACCAGAAACCCAGTCAGATCTGAACATTGAGTCAAGATATTTTCTCTCAATTACCCATCTCAATCAACCCATATATCCTATCTGAAAACTAGGTCGATACTGGCCAATCTGTTTGTTTCTTAACTGAATATAGACATGTGGGAGGAGGGACACTTTTTTTTTTTTTCCTCCCTGATTTCAGGAAATTGTTGCTCTTCACTGTTGCTTCTCCCAACTCACAAAACTTACTCATCCTCCTCTCAACTTGGAAAGCCCCTAATCTTTCTTCCAATTAGAAATCAGGTTACCTAATTTTGTAACCTGGTTTTTACCCTGTTAACTTTTTTTTTTATTAATTGATCTTATTTAATTGCCTTTTTAATGCATAAAAATCTGTCTTCCTCCTGTTCTGTGCCTCTAATTAAGAGTCTAGTATCAAAGGTGAGGAGTCTTGGTCCCAATTTGTTCTGCATTTATAATACCCAGCTTAATAAATCATTATGCTTGCTGATCATAGTTTTATCTTTCATATGTTCATTATACATCCCAGAGGCCCATGGGATCTGCAGTGTCTCTAGTACTAGTCTGTTCTGAGATGTTATACAGCACTTTGTAGATCCAGAGCACTGACTTCAAAGATTCATAGGGGGCCTGTGCCTAGTAACTAGAATTCAATTCAGGACCTACGGGAGTCTAGGCAAGACAATTAAGGGAAGATCTCTCATTAGGGTCTGTCTCTGGCACATAAAGCCCTATCTCAGATATTAAAGCTGGAGGGATCAATAAAAATATCATTACTACTGTCAAATTCCTTTATATCTAGAGATTCTCCCAAAATAAGAAGGAAATGATTATAACATCTTTAAACAATGACTTAAAGGGGAAAAAATAATGGACTTTCTATAAGGACTACAGGAATATCTAGATGAAATGAAGCAAGAAATTAAATGAAATAATAATAGTTCAGGAAAAAGAAATTCAGAGGAGAATAAATAGCTTAGATCACAAAAGGGCAGACTTTTCTCAAGTAACAGAGTTCCTGGAAACTAGAATAAACCTAATACAAAGTATTACCTTGCTGGCACAGCAAGAAATAATAGACTGATATCAAAAGATTGAAAAAATTAGAAGAAAATATAAGATAATATAATGTAAAATAAAACTGATCTAGAATTTATATTGAAGTGAGATAATTTAAGAATTGAAAACCATGACAAAAAAGCCTAGACACTATGGTTCAGGAAATTCTAAGTGGATAAATAAAATGTCTGGGCAGATATATGATTTGGAAGAGGCTGTATGATTTTATAAAGGGAGAAAAGAAACAGGAGTCCTTTAAGAACAATAAATATCAAGGGAATCAAGAAAAACTAAAAAGGATTTGAAGTTGGATTGGTTCTATTAAGAACATTTGAAGAAGAGAGAAGGGCAAAAGGAGAAAGATATATTCTAGTAATATAGGAAGAAGGAAGTGTAACCTGTTATTTTTTCATGCTTAAGATATGTGAGAAGAGTATAGCAGTATAAAGAATAGTGTTAGTAGCAGATATCAGTTGTATCTCATTTTGAAATGGACAAAAAAAGATTGAATATACTGATGCAGGAGCGCACACATGTACACACACAAGTTTGATGTAGAAATAAATCAAAATCAGCAGGAAAACAAATATTATGGGTATATGGGAGAAAGGTGGGGAGGGTAAGAGGGAAAATAATAATAGAGTAGGAATAGCCTTGACAAAACAAACTTCCCGATCTTAAAGAATCAAATGGGAAAAAAATAAAAAGAAACATCTAAGGGGGATGGATGTTCATTAGTTGGAAAATATCTAAACAAATTGTGGTATATGAAGGTAATAGAACATTATTGTACCATAAGCAATTACAGAAGAAATGATTTAGGGAATTCTGGGTAATACGTGAACCAAAGTAACATGAGTAGGACCACCAGAACAGTTTATCTGAAAATTTCTGTTCATATCCTTTGACCATTTATCGATTGGAGAGTGGCTTGAGTTCTTATAAATATGAGGCAGTTCTCTATATATTTTAGAAATGAGGCCTTTACATATGAACAGACAATTTTCAGAAGATGAAATTAAAACTATTTTTAGTCATATGAAAAGGTGCTCCAAATCACTATTGATCAGAGAAATGCAAATTAAGACAACCCTGAGGTACTACTACACGTCTGTCAGATTGGCTAAAATGACAGGAAAAGATAATGATGGGAGGCGGAGCCAAGATGGCGAACTACAGACAGCATTCTCTGTAAGCTCTTGAGACCTTCCCTCAAACACAGAGAAACTGAGCCTCTGAACTGGTTCTGGAGTGAGGGCATCACCAAACACTTGGACTACAACGCACTTCTATCAAATATCTACTTTGAAAGAACTTCTGAGGTCAGTTTTAGACGGGCAGGGGATCAAGCAGCTCCCAGCGCTCAGACGCCAGGGCGCAGCCGGGGTGCAAGTCCGGGGCTGGGACGGACCACAGGATTTCATGCTGCCAGGAAGTCCCTGGGAGACCCTTGGGTCACTTTGCTCTGCTTGCGGGCAGGTGCTTTGGCAGGTCTACCTTTGATAAAGGGTGGATTGAGAGTAGCTGAAAGGGTGGTCCTAGTGCGGATCTAGCCACATCAGCCCCCCACCGGAAGTCAACTTGGCAAACTGCCCCAGGGCAAATTGAAATCCCGCCTGCTGCCGCTGCTGCTGCTGGGGCTGCAGAATTCCCTCCTGTTAACTGATACCTCAGCTAAACATAATGAGCAAGAAGAAGAGAGCTCTCACCATAGACAGCTTTTATGGAGAGAAACTAGAGCAGTCCCCAGATCCTGAGATTCTGAAAACAATCCCAGATAAAGCCACAAAGATGGACTTAAGCTGATCTCCCTTTCAGGAGGCTTACCTGGAAGATTGCATAAAGAATCTCAAAAGAGAGCTAGAA
>JAJPUD010004437.1:28130-59555 GCA_023553655.1 Myrmecobius fasciatus
CCCTTTGAACCAGCAGCATTTCTATTGGGCTTATATCCCAAAGAAATCATGAAGGAAAGGGCCCCACATGTGCAAGAATGTTTGTGGCAGTCTTTTTGTAGTGGCTAGAGACTAGAAACTGAATGGATGCCCATCATTTGGAGAATGGCTGAATAAATTATGGTATATGAATATTATGGAGTATTATTGTTTTGTAAGAAACGACCAGCAGGATGATTTCAGAGAGGCCTGGAGAGACTTACATGAACTGATGCTGAGTGAAATGAGCAGAACCAGAACCAAATGAGCAGATCTTTATACACGGCAACAATACTATATGACGATCAATTCCTATGTTTCTCTAATTTGCTTATAATATCACTCTTTATGTCTAAATCATGAGCCCATTTAGATCTTATCTTCTATGTGGTGTTAGGTGTGGGTCAAGCCCTAATCTCCTCCATACTAGTTTCCAATTTTCCCAGCAGTTTTTGTCGAATAATGAGTACTTATTCCAGGAGCTGGGGTCTTTGGGTTTATCAAACACTAGATTGTTATAGTTATTGCTTAGTTTGTCCTGTGATCCTATCCTATGCCACTGATCGACTACTCTATTTCTTAGCCAGTACCAAATGGTTTTGATGACCGCTGCTTTATAATATAGTTTTAGATCTGGTAACAGCAAGGCCACTTTCATCAGCCTTTTTTTTTTTTTATTATTATTAATTCCCTTGAAATTCTTGACCTTTTGTTCTTCCAAATGAACTTTGTTACTATTCTAGATCTGTAAAATAATTTCTTGGAAGTTTGATTGGCAAGGTACTACATAAGTAAATTGGTTTGGGCAGTATTGTCATTTTTATTATATTCGCTCGGTCTCCCCATGAGCACTTGATAGTTTTTCCAATTGATTAGGTTTGACTTTATTTGTGTGGAAAGTGTTTTGTAGTTTAGTTCGTATAGTTTCTGACTTTTCCTTGGCAGATAGATTCCCAAATATTTTATACTACTATCCGTTATTTGGAATGGAATTTCTTTTTGTATCTCTTGCTGCTGAACTTTGTTGGTAATATATAAAAATGCTGATGATTTATGTGGATTTATTTTGTATCCTGCAACTTTGCTAAAGTTGTGAATTGTTTCTAGTAGTTTTTTAGTTGAGTCTCTAGGGTTCTCTAAGTATACCATCATGTCATCTGCAAAGAGTGATAATTTGGTTTCCTCATTACCTACTCTAATTCCTTTAATCTCTTTTTCTTCTCTTACTGCCAAAGCTAACATTTCTAATACAATATTAAATAGTAATGGTGACAGTGGGCAACCTTGTTTTACTCCTGATCTTATTGGGAATGGTTCTAATTTGTCCCCATTACATATAATGCTCCCTGATGGTTTTAAATAGGTGCTACTGATCATTTTAAGGAAAAAAGCCCTGCATGGATAATTTTTCTTTCTTTTTTTAAATTATTATTATTAAAACTTTTTATTTGCAAGACATATGTATGGGTAATTCTTCAACATTACCCCTTACAAAACTTTCTGTTACAAATTTTTCACCCCTACTCCCCACCCCTCCCCTAGATGGCAGGAAATCCACCACATGTTAATTACGTTAAAATACTTGACAAATCGAATATATGTATACCTATTTCCATACTTATTGTTGTGCAAGAAAAATCGCATCTACAAGAAAAAAAAATCAGAGAAAGAAACACAATGCAAGCAAACATGATAGAGAGCATGAAAATGTTATGTTGTGGTCCACATTTCATATCCTTCTCTCTCTGTGTATATGGCTTTCTTCATCACCGAACAATTGGAACTGGTTTGAAACATCACATTGTTGAAGAGATCCATGTCCATCAGAATTGATCATCATATAATCTTGTTTTTGCTGTGTATAATGATCGTCTGATTCTGTTCATTTCACTTAGCATCAGTTCATGCAAGTCTCTCCAGGCCTCTCTGAAATCATCCTGCTGGTCATTTCTTACTGCACAGTAATATTCCATGACATTCATATACCATAATTTATTCAGCCATTCTCCAATTGATGGGCATCCATTCAGTTTCCAATTTCTTGCCACTACAAAAAGGGTTGCCACAAACACATGTCCCTTTCCCTTCTTTAAGATCTCTTTGCACAGTTTGATAATTTTTAAGCTTGACTGTTCTTACTTGTTATGAAGGTTTTGTTTTTCTTTCAGTTTTTAATTCGGGGTGGGTAGATAGGCGAGATTAACAATAATGATGTCAAAAATAAGAAGACCATCGGAATATATTGTAAATGAACAAAAAAGTTCAGAAGGAAGCATAGACAAGCAGAACAGTTTTGAAAATATGTGGAATTATATACTTTTTTCTGAAATCAAGCAGTATAAAATGGAGATGCACAGTTTCATATAGAAACCTCTTATTTAATTCTCCCATGTTTATGGGAATGCTTTTCCCCCTCTGTGTTTAAAGTAAAAATAAATAATGATTTTTTTAAAAGAATCCTTTTTGGGGTAGTTTGGTGGTGCAGCAGATTAACCACCAGTCTTGGAGTCAAGAATATCAGAGTTCATCTATTCAGACTCTCTTTTTACACATTGATAAATTGAGTCCTAGAGAAGTTAGTCAATTTGTCTAAGATAACACAGGTAGTTAGGGGCAGAGCCAGGATTCAAGTGGTCTTTTGTGTTTGCTTTTAAAATAAAATTTTTCGATCTTTCTTTCAGAAAGGATTAAGACAGTGGCAAGAGGAGCATGAAAGGAAGGTACGGGTCCTCTCTGAAATGGCATCAGAGCAGCTGAAGCGGTTTGATGAGCGAAAGTCATTGAAACAGCACAAAGAATATCAAGACCTTCGAGAAGTGATAGAGAAAAGGTAGGAACATCTAGAGGCTAACCAGTTTCAGATGCAATTAGAGAGGTTAGATAAAGATGGATAGCAGTTATTCCAGAATAAAAGATTGAAAGAACTTTATTTCTTAGGAAAGATTCTGTCTGAATGTGGAACAAAGCATAGTATTTTCATCTTTTTTTGGTGGTGATGTTTGTTTGCTTGTTTGTTTTCTCATGATTTTTTTTCCCCTTTTTGATCTGATTTTCTTGTGCAGCATAACAAATAATGGAAATATGAACACAAGGTTTTACAAAGATGAATGATGAAAACTGTCTTTGCATGTATTTGGTGAAAAAATTTTTTAAAAAGAAAAGATGATCTGAAATTAAAATTAAGTGACATTTAGTACATGTAGAAAAATAATTTTTAAATGTGTTATTGATGCCTTTTATACAATAGTCTTCTCTCAGTAAAACCTCTTCCCTACTATAGATCCCTCTCTTATGGGGTAATAGGGAGTGGGGAGCAATGTTTTTGTTTCTTTTTTGGGAGTTGGGAGGTATTCTGCCCTGTTCATTCCCTACTGATACAGACTGTCAGTTGTCTTTCAATTTATATTCTTAGAGAATTGTCTAGGATACTAAGAAATTAGATGACTTGTCTGTGATCAGATAACCCATATATCTCAATTGTAGAACTTGAATCCAACTCTTCTTGACTTTAAGACTGTCTCTCCTTTCACTATGACACTATTTCTCAAACCCTACAGTTATAACATGTTAAAAAAAAAAGGGGGGGGGAACAAAACCAATAAACCAAATGACTGCATATGATGACATCTGCAGCATTTCATCTCTGTTGTCCTGTATCTCTTCTGAGAGAGGCAAAATGAATATTGTATTGTCATCTGTTTTCTGTAACCAAGTTTGGTCATTACAATGAATCTGAATTCAAATACTTTTTAATACTGTTTGTATTATTGTACCAATTGTATATGTTGTGTGGCAAATAGTTGTTGAGTAGGAATTCCTAATTTTTTTTTTCCCTTCTGAATCTCATTTCAGTTTCAAAGAAGCACAAGGTCAGCAGGAGAAGTTAAAAGAGGAACACCGTCATAGAGCCAAGGTCAGAGGCTGGAAAATGAATATGGAAAGTGTCACTGAGAAGCTCTTGTTTGCCTTTTAGAACCTCTTTCTAGTTGTATGTGGAATATTAGAATTTGATTTATAGTATTTTAAATTCTGAAGATTCCTTAGGTCATCTAGGTTAGTCTTTCAAATAATTCAGGAATTCCTTTTAGTATCTCTGACATCTGAAAGCTTCTCTATTTGAACATTTCTGATAATAGAGACCTCTCTTTATGTCACACTACAACCTGTTCTGTTTTTCTCATCATTGCTTCCAAGTGATTGTGGAGAATTTCTTTGCCTGGAATTCTCCCTACTTACAAAGTGAACTTAAGATGTGAAGATAAAGGGCCTAGAAGTCACTGGGGAAAAGTTCCAAAGACTAGGTTTTCACCTGAAGTTCTTTTTTATAGATTCTCAACCTGAAGCTACGTGAGGCTGAACAACAGCGGTTGAGGCAGATAGAACAAGAGCGGCTTAGAAAGGAAGAAGGTCAGGATCGTTTGCGGCGTCTCTATGCCCTTCAAGAGGAGGTGTTGCAGCTCAACCAACAGCTGGATCCTAATTATCAGCACAAAGACCTGCTGAGAATAGACCTGTCTACTTATGGAAGCAAAGGAAACCATTTATGTGGGCTTATCTCAGGTATCATTCGGACCACCAGTGAGGTAAGAGATTCACCTAGCAGTTTGCTTCCTTTACCTGAACAGTCTTTTCTCAGATATTTTCTTATGGTTAAGTAAATAATTACATTATTTTGGGCTTTACTACCACATACTAAGACAAATCCTTTGACAACTTGTGACCTCGGTTTCCCTTTCTATCCACTCGAGGAGAAACTTTTGGAAAGGTTTTTTTTTTTTGTTTGTTTGTTTTTTAAAAAATTTACTTTGTGGAAATCAGTGTCTACCATCACTGTGGTTTGAGATTGACTTTGTGTTTGTTTTCCCTACCAATATGTGTGAATCTCATTGTGGTATAGAAGAGAGAGAAGGGGTAGTTTTGGAGTCAGGAAGACCTGAGTTCTTTAAATCCAGCCTTACATTTGGACTCTGTCACTCTGGGGAAGTCATAGCTTCTCAGTGCTTTAAACTACTCTCTTTTAAGTTGTAGAGCAAGGGTCAGGCTACATTGGTCAAAGGAGTTTTCCATCAGTTCTCTATACTAAAGGAATAATCAGTTTAGACAAAAAAAAAAGTTTTTATGCAATTTCATGTAAACATTATATAATTAAAATAAATTTTCTTTGAAAACCACATGAAATCAAGTCTCTGTACAGAGCCTAATGAAATGAAACTGCTCTCCACTTCAAGATAGATTGGAAGAACTTCAAGAAAGGTCGGTCTCACTGGGATGAAAGGGTTGTTCAGCCCAGCTCAGCTGGTGTCTGGGAAAGCCAGTGAGAGGGTTTTAATAACAGCAGATCAGCAACTAAGATGCTTGGTCCTGGCTCAGTAGCAGAGCAGATCAATGGGACATCCTCCAGGACCAGCACAGAAGCTCAGGAAAACAGACTATTGTCTGGAGAAAGCAAGTTAGGGTTACCCCTTGTTGTGAGCAAGGCACCAAATACACCCTATCCTCAAAGCCAAGGCTCAGTGCTTCATGAAAATCTTGGGACATTGCACAAGAGCAGAGCTTGACCTTAAAAGTCACAAAATAGGAAAAAAGAAAGAAAGAAAATGAGCAAGAAAGAGAAAAAGACCTTAATTGTAAAAAGCTATGGTGGTAAAAGGAAAGACCAAAATATCAACTCAGAAGAGGACAAAATGCCCACATAGGAAATCTCAGAAGGATGATATGAATTGGTCTCAAGCCCAAAGAGGCTTCTTAGAAATGTTCATAAAGGATTTTAAAAGGCTAATAAGAAAGGTAGAAGAAAAATAGAGAAAAGAAAAAACAAAGTATTCAAGAGCAAGGGGACAGCTTAGAAATGAAAAGATAAAAATTGAAGAAAACAATTCCCTAAAACATTCAATTGCCCAAATGCAAAAAATCACTGAAGAGCTCAATTCCTTAAAAAGCACAATTGTCTACTGTCGAAAAAAAATTCACTAAAGAAAATACTACCTATAAAAACAGAATTAATCAAATGGAAAAAGAGATACAAAAGGTAAAAGTTAGATTGATGCTTAAATCTCATCAGTTTTGACTCAAAGAGGAATAACATTCACTCAGTTGGATATAGAAATTTATCTTACCCTATAAGGAAGAAGAATGGGGAGAAAGGGGAAAGAAAAGAGAGGGATTGAGAGGGGAAGAGTAGAAAAACACTAGGAGAAAGGGCAGTACAGATTGAAAATAGGGTGAATCAAAAACAAAACACTACTAAGCAGGGACAGGGTAGAAAGAGAACAAAAGTCTATATGTAATACAGGGAAGAAAATAAGATGGAGGTGAAAGATTGTCATTATGTGTGAATGTGAATGGGATGAACTCTCCCATAAAACAAAAGTGGATATCAGAATGGATTAAAAAACAATATGTTGTTTTCAAGAAACACATTTGAAACAAAGATACATATAGAATAAGGGTACAGGACTGGAGCAGAATTTATTATATGTCAGTTGAAGGAAAAAAAAAACAAAACAAAAGCAGGGGTAACAATTCTGATCTCAGATAAAAACAAAATTAGATCCAATTAAAAGAGATAAGGAAGGAAACTACATTTTCTTAAAGGGTACTATAGAGAGTGAAGTAATTTCAATACTAAATATATATGCACCAAATGGTACAGCATCCATATTCTTAGAGAAAGAAATTAAGCTGATAGGGAGGGGCGGAGCCAAGATGGCGGAGTGAAAAGGTGACTTTCTGTCTCTCCTCCGATCTTCTCTCAAATCAACAATAAAATAAGCCTCTGAACTGATCTTCAAGTTAACGAACTCAGAAATATCGGGACACTGCTGTCTGGATAACTTCATATCAGGTTAGTCGGACTCGGACAGAGAGATATATAGACGACTCCTGTGTAGGCCGGAAGTGAGGGTGGGACTCAACTCAGCTCAGCTCATCCTGGCAGAAATTCCAAACTCCAAATTCCAAATACCTGGAGTTTATCTGAGGCACTCGGGACACTCTGCCCTGATTGGGGGCAGATGTTCTGGCAGACTTGCCTTGTTTAAGGAGTAATTCAGACCTAGTCCTAGCCCCCACCGGCCCAGCACCTTAAGTCAACTCGCCAAAGTGCCCCAGGGCAAAGCTTTTTCAGCCACCGTTTTTTTTTTTTTTTCCCCTACCTTAAAGAGAGATCCACGCTGTCTTAAAAAAAAAAAAAAATGAAGAAGCAAAAGAGAGCTCTCACCATAGACAGCTTTTATAAAGAGAAAGAAGTGATGCTCACCCCAGATCCAGAGGTCCCTTTAGACAAAACTCCAGAGAAAATCAGCAAGGACCATCACTGGTCCCCTTTTCAAAAGGCCTTTCTGGAAGATTGCATAAAGAACCTCAAAAGAGAGCTGGAGGATAAATGGGAAAATAAACTGAAATCAGCGCAAGAAGGATACAATATCTTGCAAGAAGGATATGATGCCCTGCAAAAGAGGTATGAAAAAGACACCAATTTATTGAAAAATAAAATTGGTGAAGTAGAAAAAGATTGCAATGAACAAATAGGCCAGTTACAAAAGGAGCTTAAAAAGGTAACTGAAGAAAACAACACTTTAAAAATAAGAATTGAACAAATGCAAGTGAATGACTCAATAAGACTTCAAGAATCAGTCAAACAAAAACAAAAAAAAAAGAAAAATTAGAAGAAAATATGAAATATCTCCTAGGAAAAACAGCTGACTTGGAAAATAGATCTAGGAGAGACAATCTAAGGATTATAGGACTTCCTGAAAGCCATAATGAAAAAAAGAATCTAAACACTATCTTCCAGGAAATCCTGAAAGAAAACTGCCCTGAGATTGTAGAATCAAAGGGCAAAATCACCATTGAAAGAATTCACCGATCACCTCCTGAAAGAGACCCCAAAATTAAGACCCCAAGGACAGGACTATAGCACCAAGGAACAGATTCTGCTAGCAGCTAGAAAGAAACAATTCAAATACTGAGGATCAATAATTAGAATCACACATGATCTGTCAGCCTCCACACTGAAGGATCGAAGGGCCTGGAATCAGATATTCCGAAGGGCAAAGGAACTTGGATTACAACCAAGAATAACCTATCCAGCTAGAATGAGCATTATCCTTCAGGGAAGAAGATGGTCATTCAACGATATAGGTGAATTTCACCTATTTCTAATGAAAAGACTGGATCTGAACAAAAAATTCGACACCCAAACACAGAACTCAAGAGATGCATAAAAAGGTAAAGAGTAAAGGACTCTTGAGAACTTTATTTTTACTAGGGGGATACTTAAAGTTTGGGGGTATAATTAACTAGATATTACTTTGATAATATGAAAAAGAGAACTAGAGGGGAAAAGGTTGTCATACTGGGGAAAAGAGGAAAAAAGTGGTAAAATAAGATCTAAAAAAAAAAGGAGGTAAAATCACTTGAAGAGGCAAAGAAAACCTAATATAATTGAGAGAAAGAGGGGAGGGAGATGAGCATTGTGTAAATCTTACTCTCATCAGGTTGGGCTCTAAAAGTGTATGTCAGACATTTGATTTCACATAGAAACTTGTCTGTTGCTAGAGGGAAGTTGGAGGGAAAGGAGGAAAAGTAAGGGACAAACTAATAGAAGGGAAAATAGAAGAATCAGGGGAAAGGAGTAAAAAAGGGGGAGGGGCTCTAAAGGGGGGAGGATTGTTTGGGGAAGTGGTCATCAAAAGCAAAATATTGAGGAGGGGGGAAGGGAGAAAGGGGAAAGGAAAGGGAAAAACATAACGGGTAAATAAGATGGCAGGAAATACAGAATTAGTTATTTTAACTGTGAATGTGAATGGGATGAACTCTCCCATAAAGCAGAAGCAGATAGCAGACTGGATTAAAAACCAGAATCCAATAATATATTGTCTACAAGAAACATCTAAAGCATAGAGACACACACAGGGTGAAGGTAAAAGGCTGGAGCAGAACCTATTATGCTGCAGGTGAACAACAACAACAACAAAAAAAGCAGGGGTAGCAATCCTGATCTCAGATCAAGTAAAAGCTAAGATAGATCTACTCAAAAGAGATAAGGAAGGAAACTATATTTTATTAAAGGGTACCATAGATAATGTAGCAGTATCAATACTAAATATATATGCACCAAGTGCAATAGCACACAAATTCCTAGGGGAGAAATTAAGAGAGATGCAAGAAGAAATAGACAGCCAAACGATACTAGTGGGGGATCTCAACCTTGCTATCTCAGAATTAGATAAATCAAACTACAAAATAAACAAGAAAGAAACTAGGGAGATAAACCAATTGTTAGGAAAGTTAGGTATGATAGATCTATGGAGAAAGTTGAATGGAGACAGTAGGGAGTTTACTTTTTTCTCAGCAGTCCATGGAACCTATACAAAAATTGACCATGTGTTAGGGCATAAAAACCTCAAAATCAAATGCAGAAAGGCAGAAATAGTAAATGCATCCTTTTCAGATCATGATGCAATAAAAATCACATGCAATATGAGTCCAGGAGAAAATAAACCAAAAGCTAATTGGAAACTAAATAATCTAATCCTGAAGAATGAATGGGTGAAAGAGCAAATCATAGACACAATAATTTCATTCAGGAGAATGACAATAAGGAGACAAGATACCAAAATTTGTGGGATACGGCTAAAGCGGTTATAAGGGGCAATTTTATATCTCTAGATGCTTACTTGCATAAAATAGAGAAAGAATAGATCAACGAATTGGGCTTACTATTAAAAAAACTAGAAAAAGAACAAATTAAAAATCCTCAATTAAATACCAAATTGGAAATTCTAAAAGTAAAAGGAGAAATTAATAAAATTGAAAATAAGAAAACTGTTGAATTAATAAATAAAACTGAGTTGGTTCTATGAAAAAACTAACAAAATAGATAAGCCTTTAGTTAATTTGATAAGAAAAAGGAAAGAGGAAAATCAAATTGTTAGTCTCAAGAATGATAAGGGAGAACTTTCCTCCAATGAAGAGGAAATTAGAGCAATAATGAGGAGTTACTTTGCCCAACTTTATGCCATTAAGTTTGATAATCTAAATGAATTGGAGGAATATCTACAAAAATATAGATTGCCCAGGTTAACAGAAGAGGATATAAATTATTTAAATAGCCCCATATCAGAAAAAGAAATAGAACAAGCTATTAACCAACTCCCTAAGAAAAAATCTCCAGGGCCAGATGGATTTACATGTGAATTCTACCAAACATTCAAAGAACAATTAATTCCAACACTACACAAACTATTTGAGAAAATAGGGACAGAAGGTATACTGCCAGAATCCTTCTACGAGACCGATATGGTGCTGATAGCTAAACCAGGTAGGGTGAAAACAGAGAAGAAATTAAGCCAGTTTCAGGAAGAAATAGACAGCAAAACTATTTTGGTGAGGGACCTCAACCTTCCTCTCTCAGAATCAGATAAATCTAACTACAGAATAAACAAGAAAGAAACTAGGAAGGCTTATAGAATCTTAGAAAACTTAGATATGGTAGATTTCTGGAGAAAATCGAATAGCAATAGAAAAGGATATACCTTTTTTTTTAGCAGCACATAGCACCTACACAAAAATTGATCATCTATTATATATGAAAATTTCACAGGCAAATGCAGAAAGGCAGAAATAATGAATACTTCCTTTTCAGATCACAATACAATAAAAATTACATTCAATACAAGGCAGGGAAAGACAGATTAAAAACCAGTTGGAAATTGAATAACCTAATTTTAAAGAATAAGTGGGTCACAACAACAAATCATAGAAATAACCAAGAATTTCATCCAAGAAAATGACAATAATGAGACAACATACCAAAATCTATGGAATGCAGCCAAAGCAGTTCTTAGGGATAACTTTACATCTCTAAATAGTTACATGAATAAAATAGAGAAAGAGGAGATCAATGAATTTGGCATAGAATTAAAAAAGCTAGAAAAATAACATTAAAATTAAATCCAATTATTTCCAAATTAGAAATTTTGAAAATCAAAGGAGAGATTAATAAAATTAAAAGTAAGAAAACTATTGAACTGATTAATAAAATTAAGAATTAGTTTTATTTAAAAAAAACCCAACAAATAGATAAACTTTTGGTTAATTTGATTAGAAAAAGGAAAGAAAAAACCAAATTACCAGCATCAAAAATGAAAAGGGTGAACTTATCACCAATGAAGAAGAAATTAAAGCAATAATTAGGAACTATTTGTACCCCAACAAATCCCACGTGGATGAATATTTACAAAAATACAGATTTCCCAGATTAAAAAAATAGGGAATAAATTACTTAAACAGTCCTATTTTATTTATTTATTTCATCTCAACAAACATTTATTAAGTACCTACTATGTGCAAAGTACAAATTCCTTGAGTTCAAGACCCACAATAATGTCTTCACATTTCCTTTTGAGGCTCATCTCATACTATTCTCCTTCATATACTCAAAGCCAAAGTAACAATGGCCTACATCATTCCTTGAACAAATCCCATTTCTGAATGTGATAGGCTTTCATTTCTGCTTGTTGACAGACAGCTCAACTCAAATACCACCTCTTTTATTATGTAATATCCTATCAGAAATCACTCTTTTTATCCCTTGAACTCTCATACTCCCCCTCTTGAATTCCTAGCATATTTTATTTTGTATTATGCTTATTTATTTATAGGTTTAACATTTTAGATAATAAAAATCTCTGATTCTTCATAATCTTCTGAAACTTATCTTCAATTCTTGAAAACTTTGCCATTAGGGTATAAACTTTGGCATGTCTGACTAAGCCAAAAAGGCTTAACATTATTATCTGTTATCTAAGTTTTTTTTTTTTCCCCCTGGTGAAGAATTTTATAAAATAAGTTTTTATCGTTTTTGTTTGTTTTTTTACATCATCATAATTTCCCCTAATATCCTTATTCCTACCCTTACCCCTCTCAGAGGGTTACTATATAACAAAAAATATTTTCTTCTTTTTTTAATTTATTTTTTTATTTGCAAAACATATGTATGGGTAATTCTTCAACATTAACCCTTACAAAGCTTTCTGTTACAAATTTTTCCCCTCTACCTCTCCCCTAGATGGCAGGATATCCACTACATGTTAATTATGTTAAAATACTTGACAAATCAAATATATGTATGCATATTTCCACACTTATTGTTGTGCAAGAAAAATCGTATCTATAAGAAAGAAGAATCAGAAAAAGGAAACACAATGCAAGCAAACATTGATAAGAGAGCATGAAAATGTTATATTGTGGTCCACATTTCACATCCCTCTCTCTGGGTATATATGGCTTTCTTCAGTGAACAATTGGAAGTGGTTTGAAACATTTCATTGTTGAAGAGAGCCATGTCCATCAGAACTGATCATCATATAGTATTGTTGTTGCCATGTATAATGATCTCTTTGTTCTGCTCATTTCACTCAGCATCAGTTCATGTAAGTCTCTCCAGGCCTCTCTGAAATCATCCTGCTGGTCGTTTCTTACAAAACAATAATACTCCATAATATTCATATACCATAATTTATTCAGCCATTCTCCAGTTGATGGGCATCCATTCAGTTTCCAGTTTCTAGCCACTACAAAAAGGGCTGCCACAAACATTCTTGCACAGGTGGGTCCCTTTCCCTCCTCTAAGATCTCTTTGGGATATAGGCCCAGTGGAAACACTGCTGGGTCAAAGGGTATGCACAGTTTGACAACCTTTTGAGCATAGCTCCAAATTGCTCTCCAGAATGGTTGGATCCATTCACAGTTCCACCAACAATGTATTAGTGTCCCAGTTTTCCCACATCCCCTCCAACATTCGTCATTATCTTTTCCTGTCATTTTAGCCAATCTGACAGATATGTAGTGGTACCTCAGGGTTGTCTTAATTTGCATTTCTCTGATCAATAGTGATTTGGAGCACCTTTTCATATGACTAGAAATAGTTTTAATTTCATTCTCTGAAAATTGTCTGTTAATAACCTTTGACCATTTATCAATTGGCGAATGCCTTGAATTCTTATAAATATGAGACAATTCTCTATATATTTTTAGAGATGAGACCTTTATCAGAACCCTTAAATGTAAAGATGATTTCCCAATTTATTGCTTCCCTCCTAATCTTGACTGCATTGGTTTTGTTTGTACAAAAACTTTTTAACTTAATATAGTCAAAGTTATCTATCTGGTGTTCAATTAAGAGTTTCAGTTCTTATTTGGACATAAATTTATTCCATCTCCATAGGTCTGAGAGGTAAACTATACTACATTCCTCTAATTTACTTATAGTATCACTCTTTATATCCAGATCATGAACCCATTTAGATCTTATCTTGGTATGTGGTGTTAGGTGTGGGTCAAGCCCTAATTTCTTCCACACTAGTTTCCAATTTTCCCAGCAGTTTTTGTCAAATAGTGAGTACTTATCCCAGAAGCTGGGGTCTTTGGATTTATCAAAGACTAAATTGTTGTAGTTATTGCCTAGTTTGTCCTTAAACAGTCCTATTTTAGAAAAAGAAATTGAGCAAGCTATCAGTGAACTCCCTAAGAAAAAAATATCCAGAGTTCGATGGATTTACCAGTGATTTCTACCAAACATTTAAAGAACAATTAATTCCAATTCTGTGTAAACTGTTTAGAAAAATAGGCAAAAACATCCTGTCAAATTCCTTTTATAACACAAATATGATGCTGATGCCAAAACGAGGGAGAGCCAAAATAGAAAAAGAAAATTACAAATCTATCTCCCTTATGAATATTGATGCAAAAATTTTAAATAAAACATTTAACAAAGAATTACAACAATTTGTCAGCAAGATAATACACTGTGCCAAGTGAGATTCATACCAGGAATGCAGGGCAGTTTAATATAAGGAAAATTATTGCCATAATTGACCATATGATGATCTCAATAGATGCAGAAAAACATTTAACAAAATAAACAGCACTCATTCCTATTAAAAATCCTAAAGAGTAAGGAATAAATGGAGTTTTCCTTAAAATGATAAGCAGCATCTATTTAAAAATATCAGCAAGTAATTTGTAATGGAGAGAAGCCAGACACATTTCCAGTAAGATCGGGTGGAAAGAAGGATGCCCATTATCACCACTATTACTTAGTATTATACTAGAAATGTTAGCTTTAGCAATAAGAAAAAAAAAGAAATTAAAGGAATTAGAGTAGACAATGTGAGAAGATAAACTTATCACTCTTTGCAGATGATATGATGTATACTTAGAGAAGCCTAGAGAATCATCCAAAAATTTACTTGAAACAAATAGCTTTAGCAAAGTAGCAGGATACAAAATAAACACACACAAATCATTATTAATGAAGCCCAGCACCAAGAGATAGTAAGAGAAATTTCATTTAAAATAACTTTAAACAAAATAAAATATCTGAGAGTCTACCTGCTAAGACAAACCCAGCAACTATATGAACACGAATTACAAAACACTTTTCACACAAAGTCAGATCTAAACAATTGGAAAAATATCAATTGCTCAAAGTTAGACTGAGCTAATATAATAAAAATGACAGCTATATCTAAATACATCTATGCATAGTGCTATACTATACTGCCAAAAATTATTTTACACAGCTAGAAAAAATAATAACAAAAATCATCAGGAAGAACAAAAAGGTCAAAAAATATCAAAGAAATCGATGAAAAAAGTACAAAGGACAGTGACTACCTACTAGTACCAGACCAAATTATCATCAAAACCATCTGATACTAGCTAAGAAATAAAAGTGGGGGATCAGTGGAATAGGTTATATGACACAATAATCAATGACCATAGTAGTCTGTAATAAACCCAAAACTATGAGATAAGAACTGACTTTCACAAAATTCCTAGGAAAACTGGAAAATAATATATCAGAAATTTGGGATAGACCTATATCACCCCTACCTATAACACCCCATACCAAAATAAGGTCAAAATGAGTAAATGATTTAGGCATAAAGAATGATTCTATATACAAATTGGGAGATAAAGGGATAGTTTACCTAAGCTATCTTTGGAGAAGAGAGGAATTTATGGCCAAAGAAGAACTAGATAATTATGAAATGCAAAATGGATAACTTTGATTACATTAAATTCAAAAGTACAAACAAAACCAATGCAGCCAAGATTAGAATGGAAGCAGACAACTAGGGGAAATTTTTATAACCAGTATTTCTGATAAAGTCCTCATTTCTAAAATATATAAAGAACTGAGTCAAACTTGTAAAAATGTCATCCTCCAATTGATAAATGGTCAAAGGATATGAACAGTTATTTTTTAGTTTTTAGTTGAAGTTAGTTTTTAGATGAAGAAATTTAAAACTATGTGTAGCATATGAAAAAATGACTTGTTTTCTAAAATGGGGCTATTTAAGTAATCTATAATTATATGAAAAATGCTGTCATTATTGATTAGAGAAACACAAATTAAAACAACTCTGAGGTACTACCTCACATCTTTCAGATTGGCTAAGATGACAAGAAAAGGTAATAATAAATGTTAGAAGGGATGTAGGAAAACTGGGACACTAATGCATTGTTGATGGAATTGTGAAATGAGCCAGCCATTCCGGAGAGCAATTTGGAACTATGCCAAAGGACTAAAACTGCATACATTTTGATCCAGCAGTGCCATTACTGGATCTCCATTTCAAAGAAATCATAAAAGAGGGGAAAGGATCCACATGTGCAGAAGTGTAGTAGCTCTTTTTGTGGTGGCAAAGAATTGAAAAATGTGTGGATGCCCATCACTTGGGGAATGACTGAATCAGAGAGTATATGAAAGTAATGGAATATTATTGTTTTATAAAAATTGATGAACAGGCTGGTTTTAGAAAGGTCTAGAAAGATTTACAGAAACTGAGCAAAACTAGCAGAACCAGGTTTTTCTCATCAGTTCAGTGATCTAAGAGAGTCCCAATAAACTTTGGATGGAAAATGCCATCTGCATTCAGAGAGAACTATGGAGACTTAATATAAATCATCACATGTTATGTTCACTAATTTTTTCCTTTTTCTTCTATTTTTTCTTTCGCTTGTGGTTTTTTTCATTTTATTCTGATTTTTTCCCTCCCTACATGATTCATAAGGAAATATGTAAAAATGTAAATGTATATTTATAATGATAAAAAAGTTTTAAATGTAACTGTGGAAAATAATTTTTTTTTAATCATATGACAAAAATATAGAAAGGCAATTTGGGCAGGCAAAAATAATCTTTATAATCAAAAATTTTAGTTTTATAGGATTTGAGACTTAAGTTTAATTACTTAATACGTGGTGTCAAGAGAATTCTTTTTCTACATTGCTAAAAGTAACTAGTACCTTGATAGAGTTCCTAAGTATACCAAAAAGCAGGGGAAGTAGATTATAACAGTAATGCTAGAATCAAGTAGAAATGGATCCCTCCAAGCTACATTATTAATTTAGAAAACCACAAATTAACATTATTTTTAATATTGATAAAATTAATTTAATACATTTAAAAACCAGGATGTTTCTGTCTATGGGCCATAAATCTGACATGAAAGGATTATAATTGTAATTCCTGTTGTCCAAAGGAAATGACCCCTGGGGAATGATTTTTACAATAGATTCCACCACCGTTTGTTTAAAAAAAAAAAATTTAAACTTTTATTTATTTATTTTGCTAGGGCAATTGGGGTTAAGTGACTTGCCCAGGGTCACATAGCTAAAAAGTATTAAGTGTCTGAGATCAAATTTGAACTCAGGTCCTCCTGATTTCAGGGCTGGTGCTCTATCCACTGCGCCACCTAGCTGCCCCAATACTAAACATTTTTACACACACACACACACACACACACACACACACACACACACACACACATATATTTGGGGGGAAGGTAGAGGGTATAGCTAAGGTAGTGCAGTGGATAGAGTACCAGCTCTGGAGTCAGAAGGACCTAAGCTCAAATCCAGTCTTAGATGGTTAATTACTTGGGCAAGTAATTTAGGCCTTGGTTGCCTTAAAAAAAAGTCATACAAGTTTAAATTTTGAGTGAGATGATCCAAACTCTTAATGGTGTTTTGGTGTCGACTTAAATCCTTTCATTCTCTAAGTCCTTTCTGTCACTAAGTTTGGCTTTACTTTGGGTTTTCAGAGAGGTTTTCCTACCCCAGAGGATGAAGCCATGGCAGAGCGTGCTTTGCAGGAGATGCGGCAGGTACTTACCAGCTTACAACAGGAGATTTCCAAAGCTATTGAAGAAAAGAGGAGACGAGACGAAGAAGAGGCCAAGCAGAAGCAGAGGGAATTACAGCAGCAGCCAAAAGCAGAGAAGGAGACCCCAATTTCTACCCATTCCCCAGGGGGAAAACAGAGAGAAGGTAATAGAAATTCATCATATAGCTGTTCAAATGGCTAATAGCATCTTATTAAATACATGTTTAAACATTTCTTTAGAGGGAGAGCTTACATGTTGTGTTAAGATAGATGAAAACAGTCCTTTCAGTTTTGAAGTCATTTTACTGGTTGTGTCTGAATATAATCAACCATGGCTATTGGTTGTAACTATTACATTTTGTTCTAATTAATGCATATCCTGAATTTGCACTCTGACTTTTTTCATAAGGTTCTTGGGACCGTCTGCAGTTTTCTAAGGGTGGATTTCTGAAAATTTATGATGTATTTATAGTACACATAGCATTATATAAGAGTCATGGCTCTTTTTCCTCAGGCCTCCAGGTGAAAGCAGGAGACAGTACAATGCAATGGTACCAACAGCTGCAGGATGCTGCCAGTCAATGTATTTTGGCCTTTGATGGATTAACCAACAGCAAAGATCATCAGGTAAGAGATGGAGAGGGCCATATTAAGGAATCTCAGTGCTGAAAGTGTTCTCCATAGAATTTGCCCTAAAGACTGGTCCTGATCTCTATTATAAATGAATGTAGCTAACAGATTGGTGCTTTCTTATCCTGAATTTGATTTCTTAGTTTCTTCAGAATATTCTTTCATTCTCCTTTTTTTTTCTATCTGTTGTTGAGCAGACTAAAAAGATTAAGATGGACCTGCAGAAAGCTGCCACCATTCCTGTCAGTCAGATCTCTACTATAGCAGGTTAGTGTGACCAAGGTACTGCTTCTTCACTTTATTTATTATTGCTTTATGAATAATCAGAGCAAAAAAGGAAAAAGGGAGAGGGAAAAAAGAAATAGAAAAAAAAAAAAGTGAACACAGCATGCGTTGATTCAGTCACCTTAGTTCTTTTTCTGGATGCAGATGGCATTTTCTGTCCAAAGTCTATTGGGATTGCTTTGGATCACTGAACCACTGAGAAGAACCAAGCCTTTCATTGTTGATTATCGCACATTCTTTTATTTGCAAAACATATGTATAGGTAATTCTTCAACATTAACCCTTACAAAGCTTTCGGTTACAAATTTTTTCCCCCTACTCTTTACCCCCTGCCCCTCCCCTAGATGGCAGGATATCCACTACATGTTAATTATGTTAAAATACTTGACAAATCAAATATATGTATACATATTTCCACACTTATTGTTGTGCAAGAAAAATCATATCTACAAGAAAGAAAAATCAGATAAAGGAAACACAATGCAAGCAAACATCAATCGAGAGCATGAAAATGTTATGTTGTGGTCCAAATTTCACATCCCTCTCTCTGGATGTATATGGCTTTCTTCAGTGAACAATTGGAAGTGGTTTAAAACATTTCATTGTTGAAGAGAGCCATGTCCATCAGAATTGGATTATCGTACATTCTTGACGTTACTGTGTACAGTGTATTCTTGATTCTGCTTGTTTTGCTCAGTATCAGTTCTTGTAAATCTTTCCAGGCCTTCTCAGGTTTGTTCATTTTTTTATAGAATAATAATATTTCATTACCTTCATATACCACAATTTGTTCAACCGTTCCGCAATTAATGGGCATCTACTCATTTTCCATTTCTTTGCTACCATGAAAAGAGCTGCTGCAAACATTTTTGTACATGTAGGCTCTTTTTCCTTCTCTATGATTTCCTTGGGATACAGATCAAATAATGGCACTGCTGGGTCAAAGGGTATGCACAGTTTGATAGCCCTTTGGGCACAGTTTCAAATTGCTCTCCAGAATGACTGGATCAGTTCACAATAATGTTACCAGTGTCTCAGTTCTCCCACATCCCCTCTAATATTTATCATTATCTTTTCTTGTCATCTTAGCCAATCTGAAAGGTGTGAGATGTTACCTCAGAGTTGTTTTAATTTTTTTTTTAATTTATTAATACTTTTTATTTGCAAAACATATGTATGGGTAATTCCTAAACATTAACCCTTACAAAGCTTTCTGTTACAAATTTTCCCCCCTACTCCCCACCCCTCCCCTAGATGGCAGGATATCCACTACATGATAATTATGTTAGAATACTTAAGAAATCAAATATATGTATAGTTATTGCCACACATCATTTTTTGTGCAGGAGAAATCGTATCTACAAGAAAGAATAATCCGATAAAGGAAATATAATGCAAGCAAACCTCAATAGAGAACATGAAAATGTTATGTTGTCGTCCACATTTTACATCCCTCTCTCTGGGTGTATATGGCTCTCTTCACCGAACAATTGGAACTGGTTTGAAGCATTTCATTGTTGAAGAGAGTCATGCCCATTAGAACTGATCCTCATATAGAGTTGTTTTAATTTGCATTTTTCTTATCAATGATGATTTAGAGCATTTTTCATATAATTATAGATTACTTAAATTTTAGAAAACAAAATTGAACAAACCATTGATGAACGCCCTTAGAAAAAATCTCCTGGGCCATTTGGATTCTGCCAATCTGCCTCTTTACTTTAGAATTTAATGAGTATATGTTTAGGAAAATAATGGGATAAATATATGAATTTATCTCTTTGAAGAATAAAGAACAGAAATTGGGAAGAGACCCTTTCAGATCAAATTACTAAATTTTATGGAACTCTGGGTAAAGAATCCTCAAAATCACAAATTGGTTCTCAGTCAATAGTATAAACTAGAAGTTCTCGAGATCTGAATATTTTTATTTAGCATTATTGATCTAAAAAAATCTTTGGTTAAGTTACTTCCTCTGCACAAGCCTAAGTTTTTTTCATTTATTAACTTGTGTTAACTTGAGTTTAATCAAGCTTGCCATCATAATATCTTTTGTCTCTGGCTCCTGTTGTATGCTATCTTGTTTTATGTGCAAGATAATTCTTGTCCTCAAAGCACTCATATACTCATGAGAGAGAGAACACATATATGATAGGTTTTTGCTGTAAGACAGATAGAAAGGCTTAGTGGTCATTAGGGTATAGAGATTTAAGTAGTAGTACAATTTACTTAATATCATTTTCACTAATAAAATACTGTCAGTGAAGCACTTAACAATTTTAAGGACCTTGGAAGAAAGCACTTTCTTTTCTTGATTTTCAGTAGTTGTGGCTGTGGAGGAGGTGACTTGCAGAGGCGTTTGACAGCTCAATTTCCACAACGGTTTCTTCTATTGATGATATAGGGGCTGAACTAGTAATCAAGAAGGGAAAAGGAGATATGCCATTTTGTTCCTAGAATCTGTTGGATTTACCTGTCATTGGCAGTTGGTAGTGATAGGCCCCCTTCTCCACAAAGTAAGAAAGGCTGGGAGATTTAAATCATGTCCAAAGTAGTAGTAAGATATGACATAAGAATAAGTGATTATGTGAATTACCATGTAAATATTCTTGCATCCTTGTTGTGTATATTGATAATGTTTTTATATCTGAATATAAAGTTTATACAGCTACACTTCCAGATTAGGAAATCTAATCTAATTTTTCATTCTTTGATCTCATGCTCATTGCTCTAAAATATGTGGCATTTAAAAAATTAATGTGAGTTAAAATGAAAAATTTTTTAGAAAATTTCTGAAACTTTTATAATATTTCGTGAGGTATTTGTAGATGTCCTGGGTAGATAGGAGCAGGAGTGAAGGAAGAGAATTTATCATTGTGGCATATACAAATATCCTGCAGCACTTAATGGGATGTTCTACTCAATTTGAATAGTATTGGGGGTTTTATTGTGTTTATGTTGACTCCTCACTTAAGTTGTAAACTTTTGATGACAGGAAGTATGACTGGTGTTAACTGTTATGTCCACCATTATCCTAACCCCATACTGAAAACTAAAGTGTTAAATAATTGGTTTGTTTGTATCAGGGTTTTCAGCCTTAAACCGTGAGCTCCCACCATGCAAAGCCTATTTCTTGTTATTGTTCTGTGCTCTTATTATTATTTAATTATGATGTTACCAGAGGAATCACCAGGTATGTGTCCAAATACTTGTTTATTATCTGTAGTTCTCTTTGTCCTATGTCTTATCTACCACAGGTTCCCAACTGAAGGAAATATTTGATAAGATCAACAATCTGCTCTTAGGAAAGGCTGTTCACTGTGGAGGTCGGGCTGTGTCAGTGACAAACCATCAACAAGGACTGGACTTTGTCCATTACAAGCTGGCAGAGAAATTTGTGGTGAGAGAAACTTTTTTGGAAAGACTATATAATTTAGGGGAAACAGCCCAAGGACTTGGTGAGGAAAGAACTGGGATTCAAATCCCACTTCTGACTAGTTGTGGGACTTAGGGCAAATCACTTAATTCCTTTGAACCTCACTTTCTTTATCTTTAAAATATATTTTTAGTATGTGGTAGATTGTTAATAAATGTTTTTCATCTATTAACATCTGTAGTATCAACTTCATAGGAAGGATTTTCCTATGAAAGATCAAATAAGATAATGTATAAAAAGCATTTTGTTGTAAACATTGTTACTGTTAGTAAAGAGTTGTCTAAGGGCACTCACTGTTTTGCCCCAGGTTTACATAGCTAGTATATATCCAACTTGAACCTTTGAGTTGTTGATCCTGACTTTTAAGGCATACTTTCTAACCAATATAGTTGCCAATTTGTATTGGCATAGGTTTCCTCATTTGGGAGTTCTTTTCCTATAGTGATAAAATCACAAGATCAGAGTTGCTTTTATTACTGGAGACTGAAGAGGGAGACAGAAGACTCCCCTGAATACTAATACTACCTTTTTATTGGCAGAAACAAGGAGAAGAAGAAGTGGCTTCTCACCATGAAGCAGCATTCCCCATTGCTGTTGTGGCATCAGGAATCTGGGAACTCCATCCCAGAGTGGGGGATCTTATCCTTGCTCATCTTCACAAAAAGTGCCCTTACTCTGTGCCTTTCTACCCAGCCTTCAAGGAGGGAATGGCTTTGGAAGAATATCAAAAGTGAGAATCCTTTTATGTCAGAGTATTTAACATTTATTGGAATGATCCTTAAAGAAAAAAGGTTTCTTTTTCTTCCTTTCATAGAAAACTGCAGTTAAAAAAAATACTTATATTTATCAAGCATGTTCTTTTATCCTAGTCAATCTCCCTTACGTCACTTATTTACAATTAACTTTTGAAGCCCACCCCAATGGAATTAAATAAAGCATCATTTTACAAAGTATAATGTGATGTTTAAAATATTATCTACCTTTTGCACTTCCTGCTATATAATTGGCATGAAGATTATTCTTATTGTATAAATGGGAAAATTTGAAGTTGAGAAGAGAACTTTCATTTAGTGAAAAAAGATCTTTCATATATTGAATGCAACTTCTCACTTGTTTCCTATAAACTAGCTTCAGTTGCCATTTACATGTCCTTTATAAGGTGTTTTACATTTTACTTAATTTTATAGCATACTTTCTCCTTTGAATTGTATATACTTAGTATTTACTTATATGCATTATGTACATCAGTATATCATATCATAATTACTCACAGAGAAATGTAAGCTTTTTAAAGATACTTTTGTTTTTGTGTTTTCTATGCTCAGTGTCTACACAATGCCTTCCATATAGTTGAGGCTTAATAGATGTTTTGTTGTATTGAACTGAAAGGATAGAACAGAAAAATGCAGATTCTTTCATTGCTCAATTCATTTTTATGTTAGAAATTAATTGTGTCTATTGCTACAAATAGAAGTCTTTATCTGGATTTGTCAGGGAAGGGGAGAAATAGGTTTTTGTAGTCACAAGAAGTAAATGAGATTGCTAAACTAGCATTTTAGATTCCTCATTCTCATTTTACCCTTGAATGTTTTTTTTTTTTTTTTTTTTTTTTTCTTTACAGGCTCCTTGGCTACTTAGTAAAGGATTCCAAAGTTGAACAACAAGATAATTTCCTGAAACGCATGTCTGGGATGATTCGTCTCTATGCTGCCATCATTCAACTCCGTTGGCCTTATGGAAATAGGCAAGGGGTAGGCAGGAGGGACTTCCCAGCTATAGTAAGACGTTGGACCAGGTTCTGTAACAGTGGAAATTTTGTTCAGAAAAAAGCTCAATCTATCAGAGGCTACAGGAAATATTCTTTTTTTTTTTTTTTTTTTTTTGTCTGAGCAGTTTTTTTATTTTTCATATTATATACGTACAGTCATATTAAACATTTCTATATTAGTCATGTAGTGAAAGAAGGATCAGGACAAAGAAGAAAAAACAAACAACGACAAAAACTTGAAAGTAATGTACCTTCAGTTCTTTCTCTGGAAGTGGATAGCATTCTTTTCTTTTTTTTTTTTTTTTTTAATTTATTTTTAATACACATTGCTTTATGAATCATGTTGGGAGAAAAAAATCAGAGCAAAAGGGAAACACCATGGGAAAGATTAAAAAAAAAAATGAACATTGAATTGATTTACATTCAGTCTCCATAGTTCTTTTTCTGAATACAGATGACATTTTCTTTCCAGTCTATTGAGATTGCCTTGGATCACTGAACTGCTGAGAATAACCAAATTATTCATAGTTGATCATCACACGTTCTTGCTGTTATTGTATACAATGTATTCTTGTTCTGCTATTTCTCTCAGCCTCAGTTTGTATAAATCTTTACAAGCCTTTCTAAAATCAGCTTGTTCATTTTTTTATAGAACAGTAATATTCCATTATTTTCATATATCACAACTTGTACAATCACTTCCCAATTGTTGGGCATCTACTTATTTTCCAATTCTTTGCCACCACAAAAAGCTGCTACAAAACATTTGCACATGTGGATCCTTTTCCTTTGTTTATGTTTTCCTTGGGATATAGACCCAGTAATTGCACTGCTAGGTCAAAATGTATAGTGTTTTATAGTTCCAAATTGCTCTCCAAAATGGTTGAATCATTTCTCAACTCTACCAACAGAGCATTAGTGTCCCAGTTTTCCCACGTCCCTTCCAGCATTTATCATGATTTTTTCTTGTCATCTTAGCCAATCTAAGATTGTGAGGTAGTACCTCAGAGTTGTTTTAATGTGCATTTCTCTAATCAATAGTGATGTAGAGCAATTTTCATATGACTATAGATGGCTTTAATTTCTTTATCTGAAAATTATCTTCATATATATTCTATCATTTATTTTCTTCAAGAGATTAATCTCAGTGAATGAGTTGATGGATCAAATTAGAAAGTTGTGCATTATTGTTTAAGGAGAACTGATTAAGTGGTACTCAAAGAATAAAGATGAGGACAAGGAATTGTGTTTTTTCAGTAAATAATTAGAACATGGATTAACTGCCTCAGTTGAGGCCATCGTGATTTGGACTCGGCTTCAAAGTGGAATTTGCTCTGGACCTATTTTCACTTGGGTCCAAAATGGAGGGGGGAAAATATAAACAATTATTAATAATTTAAAATTTAAGTATCAGTATTGAGGAGGTTAGAGTCTCTGAAATTGAGTGAAATATCTCTAGGATCCCAGGAAGGAAAAGTTGGGATGCTCAGTGGATTACTCCATTTCATGAAAAAAGATTCAATCTGTCGTTCCTGTCCTATGGCAAAGATAGAAATAAACAACTGATATTGAGATTTCCTCCATCCTTTAAAAATTCTATGATAAATGGGATATTGATTCTCTGGCTTGAACAAAGATTGTTACATGAATGAATTCTTCTCCCAGACTCACCCTCATGGATTAAATCATGGCTGGCGATGGTTGGCACAGATGTTGAATATGGAGCCTCTGTCAGATGTGACTGCCACTCTTCTGTTTGACTTCTTAGAGGTACATGGAAACACCCTTTTTTGATGAAGCTACTGGGTTTTTAGTTTTTTGGCCAATAAGAGATTGTATTGAAGGGTAACAGAACTGGAAAAACATGTGCTTGGGAGATGTTAAGGCAGTAGACATCCCAGGAATCAATGCTTTCAGGTTTATTCAGAGCCACAAAAGTAATTTAGGGGACTCCTGAGCTAGTTGTTTTTTCTTTTATTTCAGTATAAATAGGACTGATCTTAATCTTTCAAGAATCAATGACTTCCTCATCTCTTAAGTCATTTACTTGGTAAATTCAGTTATCTGGAACTGAAAAATAGACCGTAAAAAAATGTCAATGAACACTCGAAATAAGTATTACAGAACCTCTGCTTTCTTACAGGGCAACCCTTCAGGCCTTCACTTAGCCTATTCTTTAATTTTATACATGCTTCTAATGACCTTAGTTGTTCATTTTCCTAATCCTTGGTAAAATAGAAGCAATAAATTTGAAAAGGGATAACTGGAAATTGGTGTATTGATAACGGCAGAGAATTATTGCTAATAAGCCAAAAAAACAAAACAAAATGCTCACAAAATACAGAGGGGTCTAGGATTTGGGAATAGGAGCGGACCTATACACTTTAGTTGACCTGAGTAAATTGTTTTATTACAACATAATTACAGCTTGTGGTCCCTTATAATCCACATCAGTAATAGATATTCATAATGTTGACTTTGCTTCTTGTAGAAAAAGTTAACTTATGTTTAATGTTCCTGGATTAAGGAGACAGGGAAGTTTTACCCTTCTATAAGCTATCAAAAATGATTGAGATGAAATTTTGACTTTAAAGGTATAAGCTAGAAAAAATTAGATGTAATATCTTTTGTCTCGATGGCATTTAATAAACAAGACACATACTTTAGAATTGGTTGCCATTGTTGGCTGGGTCAGTGGCATGATTGGCATGCCATGCTTTATGGGAGAAGTAGAAAATAAAAGTTTGGTTGGGCCTTCTAGATCTTTCTGTGTCAGTGGAAGTATCTGTTTCCTCTCTGACATTGATTGCCTGTCCCTTCCAGGTATGTGGGAATGCACTCATGAGACAGTACCAAGTTCAATTCTGGAAGATGATGCTACTCATAAAAGAAGAATATTTCCCCAGGTACCAAAGTTGATGAATAGAGACAACATGGATTATTGAAGAGAGTTCTGAATTAAACATCAAAAAAAATTGATTTCTATATGCTACTAATATTAAGCATTATCATTATATAAAGAAAGGCACTTCTTTCCTTTTCCATTGATATTTGATACATTTGAAAGCTGATAAAAATATCTACAAAGGGTTTTTGGCTCTTTCAAGATAATGCTAGCAGTTAAGGACTATTTATGATTAGTATATATAGTATTTCTCACCTACCTTACATGCACACACAGATAAAATTAGCTGAGATGATTCTTGCACATTTTAAGCCAATAAGATAAGGATTTCCACCTAATAAATTGTGATAGCATCATTGATCACTTACCTAATCTAGTCCGTCAGTGGCCCACAGCTTCACTTATGTCTGTAAGCTAGTGGCATTTCAAATTGGGAGGGACATGATGCCTGGAGCTCCTAGCATATCACTGCTCACCAAAAAGATTTGAGAATCCTTGCACTACAAGGTACTGAATTCTTACTTAAATCTGGATTGTAAGGATCATTTGAAAATTAGGACTGTTTATCCTAGAAAACATTCAATAGGATGGGGAGATATAATTATCTTTGAAGCATTTGAAGGGCTATTTTGTGAAAAAGAGGTAGACTTAAGTCTTGTCTGTCTAGAGAACAGAACCAGGGATTGATGTATGGAAGTTGCAGAGTCAAATTAAACTTAGCGCTAAAAAAAACCTTAATAGAACTGCCAAAAACGTGGAATGGGTTTACTTTGGAGGTAATGCGCTTCTTTTACTTAGAGATCTTTAAGCAGAAGTGGTATAGCCACTTGTCTGGTACATTTAAATGGAGGATTTCTTTTGGATATGGACTAAGCCCAGATGTCTAGTGTTGACATTCCAACTCTGAAGTTCTGTGACAAGAATATATTTAACTACACTCTGAAAGATAGATGTCTGTTCTTCACTAAAAAGCATCCCGTATATCCCTGTCTTGCTTTAATGTTTCTCCTGTGCGTCTGAACTTTTTCCTCTCTTTAGAATTGAAGCCATCACCAGCTCAGGACAAATGGGATCTTTCATACGTCTCAAACAATTCCTGGAGGTAAATTAAATATCTGAGAAATTCTTGAATCTTTATGCCATCATTGTCATGCCTTTGTTCCTTTTCTTCATTTTATTGTTTATTCTTGCACTTCTGAACTTCTTGCTCTGGTCTGTTTTTTCCTCTTTACTTTAGTTTCAGTTCAGTAATTGAGTTCTCATCTTTCACTAATTACAACCTAGTGTTCTAGTTAGTTGTGATGTTCCTCTGTGGGTAAATTGTTTCAAAAATCAAAGAATCATCCTTTTAATTTGATGTTTTGGTTCACCCTTTATTTTTTTGTTTTTTTATTAAAGCTTTTTATTTGTATAACATATGTATGGGTAGTTCCCCAGCATTGATCTTTACAAAGCTTTCCATTACAAATTTTACCCCCCAGTCCCTTCCCCTCCCCTAGATGGCAGGAAGTCCACTACATGTTAATAATGTAATAATAGTTGACAAGTTGTGCAAGAAAAATCCTATCTACAAGAAAAAAAAGAAAATCAGAGAAAGGAAACACAATGCAAGCAAACCTCAATAGAGAGCATGAAAATGTTATGTTGTGGTGCATATTTCATATCCCTCTCTCTGGGGTTCACCCTTTATCTTAAGGGATTTTCATATTACCACAACATCCCCTTCTTTGTCTCAGAGCTCATAAACTAGGAAGTGTGGTAATCTCTTCAGAGAAACTAACTCTTCTACTAGAGTCTTTCCAAATGCCTAGAAACAGCAAAAGGTTGGTTTTCTTTCTTTCTTTTTTAAATTAATTAATTAATTTACTTATTCAAAAGGTTGATTTTCAAAAATAATTTGGTGGCATAGTATTGGCACCACCAGCATAACCGGTAGATTCTTTATTGAGTCAAATTTCATTAGTAATAGTAAAAGATAAATTCTGGCTCACAAAAAGCAAAGCTTTTTTTCTTTTAGAACCATCTCACTTCTCCTTGTCCCCCTCCCCCTGTATTTTTTCAATTGCTTACTCAGACTTTTGAGATTTTTGTTGTTGAGTTGAATACTTGCCATCCAACATATTATATCTTCTGACTCATTTTGGAAACATTTCTGCCGACACTCATTCATTTTTTTCTTTTTCCTCTTTTCCTTACCCAGAAATGTCTACAACACAGGGAGATTCCCATCCCAAAGGGCTCTCTGCCCTCTTCTTTCTGGCGTTCCTGATGGTGGCTTGGATACTGGTTCCTTTCTTGGAAGGAAAGAAATAAAGCAACAGAAGACAGCAGAGTTTTGGGGGAAGTTGTCTCAGGGAGGTTATTTTCACAGTTTTAATGTCTTCTCAAATTTGATCATGAATTACATCAAGGATCTTCATTTTGTAGACATAGTAACCAAGAAGAGGATGAGCTTTGATAACCATGGCATAGTAAAAGGAATTTAACAGTTTTATTCTTAATGGAAGATATAGAAAAAAAAGATATTTAGTTAATAATTATGATAATAAGTTCACATTCATAAATCATTTTATGACTGCAATGTGCTTTTGAATTATCTTGCTCCTTACAACAGTACTTTCCAGTAGGTAGTGTAACTGCTATTGTCCCTATTTGGCAGATAAAGAAACAGACTCAGAAAGTTTAAGTGACTTGCCTCATAGTCACACAACTTATAAGTGGTGAAATTAGGACTTGAATTTAGGTCTTCTGACTCAAGTCTAGTGCTCTTTCTGCTACAGAACTTGTCCCAACTTTCCTTTCTTTTTTTGTATCTTTCTAGCAATTTGGGCATTAGGTTTAGAATAGAGCCAGTTCCTCATATTCAGCTGAATTCCTTGAAAAGAAGCAAAGTTTTAGAGAGTACTTTTTGGAATTCTCATTGAATGGTAATAAATATGGTTCAGATCCCTTTGTAATTGTATTCATAAGTCTGGTTTCCATTAGATTCATTTTTCACAACTTTGGATTAAATGTGCTTGATAGATTGTGTTAAATTTAAAAAGACATGCTCACTTCAACAACACATTAAATCTAAAAATGCAATTGAAGTGGCTGAACCACTTCGGCTGGAATCAGTGATCTTAAAGAGATACCATTTTGAATTGGGAGTTTTTGTGCAGTATTGATTTCTTTAGACATTGCTTTGTTTTTACTTGCCCACCTCACAGCCAATTCCTTGATTTTTGCAATTTGTCTAGATTTGTTGAGGTTCGTACAATCTGTATTAACTGTGGAGGGGAGTTTTCATGAGCCACAGATTAAATACAAAAAAATTATGTTATAAATCTGCAGAATAAGAATACATTTGCTACATCCATCTGGGAAATCTGGAGCTTGGGTTATTGGGAGATTCTGGATTTGTTGGCAGGAAAAGAACCACTCCCCTTTTATGACTTAGAAGGGACAACTATCTATTCCTTGGTGTCAAATTAGGATGTGTGTAATGTAAAGCCTAGTAGTTTTTTTAATACTCATGTGGTATGAAGTGATTCATTCTGTGAATGGTTGACTATATACGTCTAAAAAAGAAATAATAAAAGTTTTATTTCTAATACATGGCAAGTTGGTCCTTGGTTGGGTCTTTTTGAAAACAGTGTGATTAATTCTTTATGACCTTAGCCCTATCTTGGGGTCATGGTGTGATGTCTGTAAAGTAAGTATAGTTAAGGTGACCAGGATTATTTGATCTTGGAAAAATTGCTTTTTTTTTTTTTTTTTTTTTCAGTCTGTCTGCTATATAACTAGCTGTCAGTAACTGAACCTTTTCTGTCTAGCAGGAATGTGATAGAACTCTAGTTGGCTTTTAATAAGTATTTTATTTGATAAGTGCAATGTCCCTTACTAATCTTTAGATAAGTCCGATGAACATGGTTTATGTCAGTTGATGTAGAACTAAAGGCCATCTAATCAAATTCCCATATTTTATAGATGAAACAGGTGCAGAGAGATTTGTCCAAGATTACACATTTTGTATCATGAGATTTAAATTCAAGTTCTTTGTCTCTAGATCTAGTGAGATACACTCTTCACAGTATTATACTTCTTTTTTACAAATAAAATGGATAGTGGGGTGGTAAGATTTTTGATACTGATGTAGTTCACGTGGAAAGAAAGAAATCAACTAGATAGATGCAACTGGTGAAGGAATGAACATGTTTTTTTTAAAGTAGTAATGATCTGATTCAGTTTTTATTCAAGTTCTCCCCTGCTCTCTAATTTTCCTTCAGGTTTGACCTTATTTCAGGATGTGAGCCCATTTTCTTTTTTTTTAAATTAGTGCCTTATATAACCATAAATTGAACATAATGAATAATGAATAGGGCAAAAGTCTTTGATATCCTTTATCTATAAAAAGGCAATTGTTTTCCAGACAATTTTAAATATGGCTAGGATCTTCCCCTTTGAAGAATATTTCCAAAAATTGGGCCAGATAAAAATACCCATATATGGTTACAGGAAAGGTGATGGAACTAAAAGCAGCCTGAGGAGTGATGTGGCAGTAATGGATTAACAGCCATCGCTTTATAAGGGTAGGTATAGGCTGAGTCACTGATAAGGTCTTATAGAAATGAGAACAAATCCTAGGTATCTGAGTATTTTCCTTTTCTCTTTTCCTTGTTCTTGTAAATGCTTCCTAAATGAACCTATCAGAAAAAAGGGCCACTCTGTGTATATAATTTGTCATACTTTTCAGACTACTGTGTTAACTTAAAATATATACCCTTCTCTTAAACCCCTGCTTAATGATGGAATTGAAGTGACCTTGGGTTCTGGAATGCATCCTTCCTCTTGAAAGTTCAAACTGAATTAGAAAGGCCCAGTGATAGAGATTATATACTTATTATCTGAGAACCAACTTAGCTAAATTTGGAGAAGCTGCTAGCTGCAAGGCAAGGTGACAAAATATTTTTGCCATTATTTAAGATCACTTATTATTTGTTTAGTGGGATTCTAGAGTGTTGGTAAAAGAAGGACACAGATGATAACACAGTTCCTCTACCGTGTCTCCCATTGTAATCTAATAAAGTGATATTCTGGTTTATATTTTCCCTCTTGTGAGTTTTAGCAATGTAAATTAATTAACTGAGATCTGATTACTCAATGAATTAGTTACGTCTAGTCTCTGATACTGATACTGCCTAGGCAGGCAATTTTTTTTTTTT
>JAJPUD010004437.1:59655-104168 GCA_023553655.1 Myrmecobius fasciatus
TAGAAAGAGAAAAAAAAAAAAAAACAACCTAAGAAGGAAAACAAAATGTAAGCCAATATTCACAGAAGGCATTAACATGTTGTGGTCCACACACAGGGCTCTCTGGATGCATATGAGTATCTTCATCGCTGAACAATAGGAACTGGTTTGAATCACCTCATTGTTGAAGAGAACCATGTCCATCAGAATTGATCATCGTATAGTCTTGTTGCTGTGTTATAATTATCTCCTGGTTCTGCTCATTTCACTTAACATCAGTTCATGTAGGTCTCTCCAGGCCTCTCTGAAATCATCCTGTTGGTCGTTTGGTTTCGTTTCTTTTCTTTTTTTTTTTTTGCTAAGGCAATTGGGGTTAAGTGACTTGTCCAGGGTCACACAACTAGGGGATGTTAAGTGTCTGAGACCAGATTTGAACTCAGGTCCTCCTGACTTCAGGGCTGGTGCTCTATCCACTGCATAATTTATTCAGCCATTCTCCAATTGATGGGCATCCACTCACTTTCCAATTTCTTGCCACTAAAAAAGGGCTGCCACAAACATTTTTGCACATTTGGGTCCCTTTCCCTCCTTTAAGATCTCTTTGGGATCTAGGCCCAGTAGAAACACTGCTGGGTCAAAGGGTATGCACAGTTTGATAACTCTTTGAGCATAGTTCCAGATTTAGGCAGGCAATTTTAAGGCCTTTTCTTGAACTACTACCATCAGTAATTACCATTGGCAGATATTACTCTATTTTGTGGGTTTTCTGCCTGCTATAAGTGTACATGATACAGAATTGACTGTAATGTGCATTGCAAAGCATTTAAAGTTTCACTGCTAAGTATGAAAAATATATTTCCAAAAAGCAATCTTCTTAAATATGAATCCATAGACTGTTATATCTTGTACAGAAATCCATAGATAAATTTCTTTTAAGTTATGGCTATTGTGGTTAAGAGAACAGTTTCTCATTTGAGGGGGTGGTAAGTAACTCCTATATTTAGGGGTTTCCTCCCTATATCTAGATTTCTTTTTTTTTTCCTATTCATTTTTTCTTTTAAAAAGTGTTATCTATCAGGGCAGTTAGATGGCAAAATCGATAGCGCACTGGCCCTGATTTCAGGAGGACCCGAGTTCAAATACAGCCTCAGACACTTAACACTACTTAGCTGTGAGTCTCTGGGCAAGTCACTTTAACTCGATTGCCTCACACACAAAAAAAAAAAATACAAAAAATACATTTAAGTGGTACATGTCTTCAATAGCATTAGTTATTTTTAAAGCTCTTTTTTTTTATCTTCCCCACAGAAGTCTGTCTTTATCATTGAGATATGACCCTAGATTCTTGAGGCTATATACAGTGGGAGCTTTAAAAGAATATCCTAGCAAGATAGATAGACTTTTTATGTGGTTCCTCCAATATACCTTGTCTTTGCTTAGCTAAGTACTGAGAAACTTAACTACACATTGACTACAAGGTGGTAAATTCTTCTGAATAAATAAAACTAAAATGTCCCTTGGCCCTGTGTAGCCTATTCCTGCCCCAGTGGTGACAGTGGTAGAACAGAAAACAGGTGGTGGTAAGAATCAGTTGGGTGGGTATTTGTTTTTCATATTGCCAACATTAATTTAACTGTTGGTGTGCTATACATGAAACCTTCATCCAACAACTAATAAATTGATAAGACTACTAAAAAAGTTGAACCTCATAAAACCTGTAGTGTGTTGGGTTTACCTCTGTCCTGTGGAGGATTTATGAAAGAACCTGGATGAAATTTTATATGATGAGAAAGCCTTTGGAGGTAGTCAAATTCACTGGTGGAAAAAGTGTGGGACCTATTCTGCCAACACTTACCAAATTGACTTGTGAACAAATGTGACTTTACCAGCTGACAGAACACATTATTCTCCCTCAGGACATACCTTGGTGATGAAATATAGGGTCAATATTCTCTTAGACTTGCCTTCAAATAACTTGTAATTGTTCCAGGGTAAGAAGGGTAGAGTACATTAAAAAAAAACAAAAAAAAAGTGATCATAACCATTAGTACTTTCCTTGACTTTGAATGTATTCACCTAAAAAGGGTACTGGGCCAGAATTTGATTTGCCCATAAGATGTGAAAGCAATTTAAAGTGTGTTTTATCAAATGAGCTCTTCCATGAAGATGCTTTATGATAATCAACTTAGGCATTCCTCCTAATTGGAAGCACTAAATAAATTCTCGTTAATAGATGTTGACTTGGATCTTTTAGAAAATCCTTTAAAATGCATAGTATTAAATTATAAGGTGATCATCACTGATACTGATTGACAGTTTTCCAGGTAAAGCCTTAGTCGTTTTCTTAACGAGAATTAAATAGAAGTTTCTGTAATCAGTTATAGTAATTTGACAGTATGGAAGCTTCCAGGCTCCTTTGTATTTGACAGTAATTGGAACCCCACCTCACTGCAGTGCATTCTTGGGATCAGGGTTATTTTTCAAAGAAAGAGGTACAAAAGGGTTTTATTGCTATGCCTCCATAACTGAAATTAAATGCATTCATTATCGGTGCAAACCGGTCTTCTCATTCTGGGAGAGCCGTAGCAGTCTATGCCACATTAAATGATGTTAGCCATTTTGTACACTGAACTGAGTATTTGATTGGACATTTTGTTGCTGCCAAGGAGTGGAAGAGGATATTGAAAGGATCAGCTTTTCACTGAAACGATTTCCCCCAGGGAAGAATAGTTCAGCTCTGGCCTTCTCTTCACCTGAGGATTTAGGAAATATTTTTCTCTACTTGCCCGTTTTTCTGAGTCTCCAAAGCTTTCTGGGAGTGGCCAGTTCTTTTCCTTTGGGATAATGGTTTTCTCTAGAAAAACATTTCCATCCCTGCACTGCCATATAGGAATCTGGGCAGAGTTCCCTAAGTAAAAGGAAGGAACCCGCCCATGAATACAGGGAGACTTGGAGCTGGTCCCCGATCAACCTTTTGCGCAGAGGGCCACTGCCTTGCATGTTTATTTAATGAACGTTATTGCAGTCTGATGCGGCTTTGAGGCTCTCCAACTGAGCACTGCAGATCTCCCTCCTAAAAGCAGGGTAATGATTTTTCCCACTATTAAAGGCTGTTTCCTTCAAGCTCCTGCCTTTAGCAGAACTGGATTTAAAAAAAAAATACTGCAGATTTACTACTCCAGGGGAAGGATTTGGCACCTCACCGTTTTATCTCTTTAGGCTTATAAAAAGGTTTTTACATGTATTTATTCATACTACATCTGATCCAGGTATTATCCCATTTTACAGATGAACATTCTTAAGGGTCGCCATATTAATAAATGGTAGACTTGAACAGTCTTATGATTCCATCTCCAGCGTTATTTCCAATCTCCTGCTGCTTTTTATGAGAAACAACCTTTCGCATATCCCTTCCCCCCCACTTCCTATTGGGATTCATTCTTTTTAGCAAAAATGGTTCATCTCTCTCCCTCAGGTTTGAGGTTAAAAGATATTTGCTGTTTTATTAAACGCGTATTATAAAGTGCCTCTGTCATGACGACCCTTGATGTTCGGATATTTGCTGTTTTATTAAATACGTATTAGAGTGCTTCTGTCATCACGACCCCTTGATGTTTTGGTTCTCTCACACCCCTCGGTTTAATCCCGAGTGTCTGCTCCATCTATCCCAGGAGGCAGATGCTGCAGCAGAGGCTGCAAGAGCTATTTTTACTGGGCTGAACTGCAGTGAATGCTAGGAGGACCAGCCCCACCTTGTGAAGGGGGAAGGGATGCTAGAAATGGAGAATGCAGGAGCATAGGCAGGCTAATTTCCCATAAACTGCACTTTGTTGCGGGAATCTGGGTGGGAGAGGAACACTGGGTCCAGGGATCTTCCTCAAATCGTTTTCCTGATTGCCCACTCTAGAACCATCTCTGCCTCCCTTCCCCCCCTTTCCTAGGAACTCGGCGTTTTGCTCCTTGACAGCATCTTTGCAAGGGTGGGGGAGGATGGAAGCTATGCAAAGGGGTGGAGGCAACTGGGTGAACGGCTCCGCCCTAGGCGCGCCAATCCCAACTCGCTCTCCCCCCACTCGCTGGCGTCTTTCTTTCTTGTTCTACTCCCAAGCAGTTTGCTCGGCAATCTCCACCTCCCTTCGGCTCCTTCCGGAACCTTTCGGCCCTTTCCGCCCCATCCTGTTGGGGCGAGGCTCGAAAGCTCCGCCCCTCACCCTTTCTTCCCCTCCCCTCGCTGCGTGATTTCTTCTCTTCCCGGCTCCCGACTATTCCTCCCTCCCTCCCGCGCGTTGCTGTCGGGAACGCGCCTGAGCTGTCTATAAAAGAGTCAGGAGAACGCGCGCTGCCTTCACTGCCGCTGCGGAAACGAACGGAGCAGATCTAAGCCGAGCCGAACCGAGCCTCTTATTCCCCCCTCCTCTGTCCCCGCGAATCCCACTCCCCCACCCCAGAATCGGTGAGAGGTAGTGGGGTGTCCCTTACTCGAAGGGGCAGGCGAGGGCGGTTTCCTCTTTGCCTTGGAGGCTAGCCTGGGAAACCTAAGAAGCCGGAGGGGAGGGGGCAGGGCGAAGGTGGAGAGGAGGGTGGAGGTGGGGGAACAAACTCTCGCATTTTGGGGGGATGCGGGCAACAGAAGGGTGGCTGGGAAGGAGAAAGAAAGGGTCCCCGGGAAGGCTGGAGGCGTTGGGCTGGCTGGAAGGGGCGGGGCGGCGTCGTCAGGAAACGGACAGGTGAGCTCGGGCGGGGGCGGCTGCCGAGATCCAGCCGGTCCTCTCCGGATTGCCGGGCCCGCGCCCGGCCCCGCCCGCGCCCCCGCATCCTCCCCTCTAGGGGCCGGGGGATGGAGCCGGTTTTGTGGCGTGGGGGGAGAGTGCTGTGGTTCCGCCCTGGGCAGACGGAGGCAGGAATGCCATTGAGAGGATCGCCGGGGCAGCTGGCCCCATCCCCCCGCCGCCCCGGCCTGGCCTGCTCCGTTCTCCGCCCAGCCCACCCACCTCTCTGAATCGTCCCTTCTCCCTGCCCGGGCTGCTGGGCTCCGGAGTCTGGGTCTCGGGGGAATCTCGGCCCCACCCTCATTCACCCTGATCGAGGTTAGGCGGCTGGATCTCCTCGGAGATGGACCTGAGGCGAAATGGGGTTCGCTGAGGAGGCCCCCATTACAGAATCACCACTGGGTGAGAGGTCAGAGTTTGGGTGCTGGACACACAGACCAGTTAAGTCCTTTGAGAGCAGATCGAGGATGTCTCTCTGGCTTCAATAAAAATCCCATACGAAGGAATCTATTATATCTCTGACTCCCCCCCCCCTTTTTTTTGTTCCCTTTACGTGAAAGATTTTAGAAAAGACTATCCTTTTGGCCCTTGACAGATCTCAGTAACCATTTTTATAATTCCACTAAACATGTCCTTTTTTTCTCAGCTCGGCTGTGGTTTATTTGTCATTCAGGTTGGTGTCATGCAACACTTAAAATTGTGAAAACATTCATATAAAACCTTAGGTTAGAAAGATTTTTCCCCTTGTGCTTGTAATCCACAAGACAAATACCTTTTTGCATCACTTTCTATTGAATGCTAGAGCAGTATTGCTTGAAGGTAATCCCTAAAGTGATTTTTTTAAAAAAGATGTTGCCTGTAAAGGTCTCTTTAACCCTGGAGTGTAAATTGTCTTTTTTTAAAAAATTAATCTGCTCTTGGGTTTAAAAACTATATATTACCGGGCATCCTGGGAAAACTATAAGACAAATAGATTTGGGGAAATGGGTGTTATATCTTGAATATGAATCCTGAAATACTTGCACTCATTGTTCTAGCTGTATCATATTATATTGGAAAAACCCAAACTTAGGCCTTTTCTGGGAGAAGAGAATTCCAATTACAAATTGAAACAATATTTTAGTGATGTTGAAAAAGTGTAAGCATGCAGAATTAATCACCATCCATTATGGGTGGGGAGAAGAGAGGACAGAAAAGCCCAAAGGGATGGGAGGTGTTTTTTTTTTTTTTTACAGCAAGAAAATGAGGTGGATTTTAAAAGTGGCACTGTAATTACTGATGTAAAAATCCTTGAATTAAGGCAGCTAATTCTGCCTTGTCATAAAAAATTTCTTTTAATTTTGAGTTGTGAATTTTGCAAGGTCAAATTGAGGCCAATCAGGGACAAGATTGTGCTGTAATCAACTTTTTACCACAGGAAATTTAATTCTTTTTTTGGTAAGTGGATCAATAATTAGCAAAGGGACACTTAAATTGTGTTAGCTATTATCTAGGGACCCAGCCAAAGTCAAGAAAATAATTGGAAGGTGTTTTGGACAGAAATAAAATAGTTCCTATTGGATGATTTTTTTTAATTAACTTGATAGAAGGAATTTCACTTAGTCTTAAGGTTGTAATATCTTATCAGAATGTCTGACAAGTCATTTTAAATGAATATAGTTTTGCTCAAAATGACTTTACATTTTGGTTTTTTGGAATAATGCCCTAGGAAAGGGAGAAGCATATTGCAGATACTGAGAGTTGGATAACTGGGTGAGGTCCAGCACAATCCTGCCATTGCTGAACTTGTGTCAAGGGCAATAGGCGTCCAGTCTGCCTGCTTCCCCAACTGACTGTAATCAATCCTTTCTGAGCTATGCAAGGATTGTGCTAGGTATGCACTCACAACTGCAAGGGTACATTTGCAGCAGTTAGCCATGTACAGTATCTTGGAATGCAGTGCTTTGATGGTAAATTCAGAGAAAGACAATGCAAAAAAAGCTTCTATGGCCAATCATTTGAGTAGGCTCCTTAAGTAGAGCAGCTGTTCCCTCGAATAGTCACTTCATGTTTTTTGTATGTGTGTATTCCCTTTGGACCATTTTCTTTTTTAAACAGGTAAATGAAGGAAGAGGAAGCTCAGATTTCATCTGGGGGCAGTGCAGTTCAATGGGTTGGGGTATGGTAGTATATGGACATAAAACACCTTATCATTTTTCACTTAAATCTCTGTTGTTTCCTGTTTAGAGTTTTTAAAATATAGAGAATGAAACACTCAATACAGAATATAGGACAGGTATGATCACCTTCCTTAAAGAGTCTTATTCAGATTGCCTATAATTTGAAAGTAATCAGCCACAATTTTATTAAATAAATAAAAGAACTGTTGCATTCTGGTGGAACAATGCTTTAAATTAAAAAAAATTAGCATTGTGGCAGATAACATGCTATATTGTTAATTCTTTGAAGCATGGAGAAGGAAAGAAAAAAATCTGAAAATGGAAATTACCAGTTCATTTTTATATCTTTTTATTTTACTCTTGTTCAGTTTGCCTTTAGCAGTTTATTATCTTGCTCTTCCCCCTCCCCCTTTAGACTCTGCATTCTTCCATCATGTTGTCATCGTTTCGTAAGCGCAGAGTCCAGGTATTTGACATGAAGCATGCAGGATGTGTTGCTTTCTGTTTTGCCTGTTTTTGCAGTGATGGCACAATATTGATGTCAGAGGATTGTGGTCCAGAGAAAGGGGCAGGAGGGAGGAATTCGATTTGCATGGATCTATGTTAAGCAGTAAATTAGGGGTTGGGGAGAGGGGAGAGAGGAGGGGATTTTAGGAGTGAAAGGAAATGTTGGTGTGGTGTGTGATCCAAGGATTGATTCTTAGTAGCTTCTCTTTAAAATTTCTTAATCCTTTTGTATTTTTCCTCCTCTTCTGACGCATGAGTGTATTATCACTGGACTATAGTTTGCATGTGTCATGGATTTGGATTTTTTCTTTTGGTCATTGCTTGGCCTTTAGGAACCAAGACAAAACACATTGTTAATGTTTGGAAAAGAATTAGAACTTCAATTGACTTAGTAAAAGTGACATTTTGGTTCTCATTGCCTTATGTTCATAACTTGGGTTCGTTTCCTGTCTTTTTATTTTTATTAATCTAAAAACAAATAGAATTTATGTCCAGTAAAAAGAAATATATTGACTTTCAAACCAAGAGGGATAATGGTGTGCAATAAAGAGCCCTTGATATGGAATCATGAACCTGCTACCTAATGTATGTTCTTGGGCTAGTCACTTAATCCCTCCAAGTCTGTTTCCTCATTTGCAAAATGAGGGGTTGTGATCTTGTGATTTTTATAGTCAGTAAATCGAAGATGCAGGCCTTAAATCAACCCTGTTTAACTCTTTAAGTGGAGTTTTTTAAAAGATGGGGTACATTACAGAATATTTTCTTTGAACTACAGTAAAGATAATATTGTGCTTACGTACTTATTTGAATGTTATAGGTTAAAAGGTAAATGGTATGTTACTTGAAGCATTCAAGAATCAGATCATCCAGAAATCATGTCCTTTTTGGATTTTGATGCAATGTAGTCTGGACAGTTTGTTTTCTCAAAACTAAGACCCTGCTGACTTGTACTGATTAGCTTCTACTAGTTAACAGAAAATTAATGTAACATGTTCTAGGTGATAAGTAATTTATAGATTTAATACTTTTGCTGGGAAGCATTAAAATTTAGTTAACAGGCATTCTCCAAAGTTATGATAAACAGCATTTTCTTTTCTAAATACCTGCGGTCTGACTAAGCAGAAAAGCAAAACTGTTGAATGTGCTGGCTCCTTTATTTGGTTTAATGTAAAGATTTTCCCCTTGGAGCAGGTACTTGTTCATCCTGTTAATGAATAAAGACAGATTTGTTAGGGAAAGCCCCTCCCTAGTTACATTTTAGTTTTGTTTTAATTGAATAGGTATTCTTAACTTCTAGCAAAACAAATTAAGTGAGTGGAATTGGACCTGCATTTCTTTAAAAAAAAAAAAATGATTGCTTTTTTTTCGAAGCTTGAATTTATACCAAATCATTAGTTTTGATGCCTTTCAAATTTTGGTGAATCATTTCTCAAAAGATGTTGATCCAAGATTTTCCTATTTTAGGAACTTGTGACCATCTTCACTACAAATTTTTCTCAAGAGATCTGGAAAGAATCTGTATTTGCAGGCTCACTGCAGATGGCACATCTGCAGTGCCCCACATCTTTGACCTTTGGATTCAATGTGTTGCTTAACAGTCTTTTCTACTGAGGAAACATCTCTCATTCCATACTAAGGGGTTGTAATTGTAATTGACAGTACATTCTACAAATACATATTAAAATCTGTCTAGGGCACCTATTCAGAAGCTATAAATGTTAATGAATGTCAAACGCTACTCCAATTAGAAATCTACAAAGGTTCTTCCATTGGTGAAGTATTTAAGCTTTAAATTGAAAAATTGATCTGGGACTTTCCATGTCTTGAGACTCCTCTTTTAAGTGGTACTGTTAAAATGCTGACAAAGTCTTAATTTTTATTTATCACTATTATCGGCATGGTTGTAATTCCTCTTTAACCCCCTGGATCAGACTGCTTTCTTTGGTAAAAGATTGCTGACATCATGACTGTTGCATTGCAGCATTTATAAATAGCCCCCATTGAATGGCGTCATTATATTTTAGCATCATTCTTCAAGTACCATTTGTTTAAAAACTGGTTTTTTTTTTCTTCCATTAATTTAAAGCATATTTATAAATTTTTTTTAAAAATAAATATTTATTTTTATTAGCAGGCCAGCTTTATTCACTGTTAAATTCCCTTATTCAGACACTTGGTTTTTTAAATCAGTTTACAAACTGATTTGAGATAAGTAGTTCTTTGCTTTATATTTGTAATAGTCTAAAACTTATCTTATTTGAGGTTTTTGAAGAAGTGTTTAGAATTTGAAAAAAAAAAAGTGATTTTTTTTTTTTTTTAACATTTTGTTTTGCAAAAATATATATATTTGCTTACTTTAGTTTCTTTTCTTCATGACCATATTTTATTTTCTTTTGAGTATTTTTGTAAATTTTTTTTTTTTTTTTTTTTTTTTTACAAGCTCACTGCGTATTGCTAGAAGAGACTGTGGGACAGGTTTTTTGGAATTTTGCCACTTCAGTTATGGGAGGAATAAGGGTTATATGTAAAGGGGAGTCCGATTATTTCCTGTTGTGTAAGAGGTAGCACTATGGGATGATAATAGAAAATTCTTTAGTGAGGTAGGTTTTTTCCCCCCTCCTAATCTGCCTTTTAGTGGCTCTTCTAAGATAGCAGCTAAACTGGAGAGAGCTCCATTTCAAGTTGGGGTTTTTTTTGTAATTCTACTAATGAAAACACTGAAAGCAGACCTCATTCTGAAGCGTGGATGACTTTCCTAACTCCCTAGTGACTGCTGATTGCGTCTTGGCAGAACCCGGGCCTGCTGATGTCAGCTGATCTGCTTTGGGGGAAAGAACAGTCCATTATCACCCGACCAAAGTACTTGGTATACAATTGACTGGCTCTACTTCACTAGAGCTACAAAGAGGTCCTTTTAGGTTGGTAACTTCAGCCACAGGCCTCTGGATGGTCTAAACCTCATTGGTAGATTAAGACCAGTGAGCTGGAGGGAGGAGGAGCAGGAATGGACAGGGATGGGTAAACCTTGAAAAGACAAACATATTGTAATGGTTTTGAGGGGTTTTGTTATTTTTGTTTTTTACGCTCACAAAGGACTTTTTAACTGAATATGATTTGGAGATTTCCATAACAGCTGTGAAGAATTATGGAATAGGAATGAAAATTGTAATGTGAAGAGGCAAGGCAAAATAACACAATGAAACCTAGGATTTCAGAAGTCTTAAAAAAACTGCAGTGATTATATCATGCCTGTACTTAATGACATTCCTTGCTATGGAGCTATTAGCAGGAAATATTTTTTAAATTTTATTTATGAGAGCAAAGTAGATAAACAGTTTCCTCCTTTCTTAAGGAAGGTTGCTCATTCTTATTTCTGTGTCTTATCTGTTCACTAGGAAATGCAGTATGAGATGATGGGTGGTGTGATCTAATGCAGAGATTCTCAAACATTCCACCATGCTTTGGTTTGCCCAGCCATCTCAGGCAATGTCTCTGTTCTTCTCTGTAGCATTCATTTTAATTAAAGTGTAGATAAATGCCATATAGCTCAGAGTGGAGGACATAGATATAATCCATAGTAGTTTATTAACCCTTAGAAGAAAAAAAGGATAGTAATTCCTTGTCTAGTAGGCAAAGCAATGGATCTGGATAAAGATACTTGGGATCAATTTTTAGCCTTACTGTTGACTTTATGATAACATTGAATAGATTACTTTGCTTATGTGCTTCAGTTTGTAGACTTTTAAGAATGAAAACACTCTACTTTTCTTATTTCCCTAGTAATGACTTGAGGATTAATGAAGTCATGTTCATAATGAAAGAGGAACCAATAGAAAATACAGGGTGTGGTGGTGATCATGGTGCTGTCAGCAAGATGTTAACTTTTCTAATTTTATCCCATAATTTCACCAAAATAAGTTTATACACTAGGACACCAAGAAAGGAATGTTTTGAGGTTGGGTGTTTGTTTTTTGTTTTTTGTGTTTACATTAGAAAAGATTCGGTGCCTGTCTGGTATGTGTTTTCACTGTAACTTGTTTGTTTTTCATTGCAATACTATTTTCTTTTTCTAGAAACAATTTTGCTATTGTCCTTCCAACACTATAAGAAGTTCTATCTTAATCTTAATTTTCATGTGGCAAAACTCTAGTTACAGTGAAAAGAGCAGCAAATTTTTTCAAAATGTTGCCGTGTAGTAGATCCAAAATTACTTTGAGTTGAACTCATTAAATGTAATTCAGATTATTAATGAGGTTGACTGTTTCTCTAGTTACTATTTCCTGGTTTTGTATTTTTAAGTCAATAGTACAACTTGTTTCTAAATGAAACACCAGTTTTTCAGTTTGGAAAATGAAGTTGTGAATTGGTCATTAAACCTTTACCTCATCCTTTGCAATTACACTTAAAATTCCTGAAATAAGCTAAGTTCAGGATTTAACTAAAATACTCCTGCTTTCCCCGTAGTAACCAGTCTTGTCTGGAGATTATGAGGAAGTCATAATGTGGCTGTCTAATGTATTCCTACAAAATTATCTCAGTGTGCTTCAATTGGAAACATTCTGACCATAACTAGATCTCTCCTCAGTAGTGTTGGAATTTTACAGGAAATTCTGGTACTCGTAATTATATGTAGATGTGTCCTTTAAAAATAAAAGAATAGTTTGTATTTTATTGTTAGACCTTTCAAAGTGGCTTCTTTTTCTCACCTCATATCCAATTATTTAGTCCCAAAGCTAGACAAGTGCAATTTTTTTTTTTTACAATTCACACAATACAAAGACATACTGTACTCTGTTCTTTAACTGTTTTCTGAGTAACAAATATTGTTGAACCTTTTACAGATTTGGAGAGGTGTTACGCTTCTCTATTTTACTTATTATCAAATCATGTGTGGGATGAGAATGGACCTTTTATTTAGTAAAAGTTTCTTGGATTCCTCTGAAATGCCAATTCAAACTTGTGTAAACCAGAAGATCCTGTTACTACTTCTTTGGCATTTAAATTTCAGTGAAATTGTCTAGATCAACATGATGATTTGAAGTTAGATACAACCATATTTAATCTATTTCAGATTGCTTGCTATTTTAGGGAGGGAGTGGTAAAGGGGGGTGGGAGGGAGAAAAATTTGATGTAGGAAATTCCTTACTCAGTAAGCCTCATTCTTCTTTTCCCCTATCCCGCAACCTTTAAAATCAGTTTTGATCAAGGGAAAAAAAGAAAGCATTGGAAATATTCATACTGATCCTCTTCCCATTAGTCTGAGCATATATTTCAAAGCACTTTGCTTTTCAGAAAATGGACCCAAGTGGAGTCAAAGTGCTGGAAACAGCTGAAGACATCCAGGAAAGGAGACAGCAGGTTTTGGACCGATACCACCGCTTTAAGGAGCTGTCAACCCTTAGGCGTCAGAAGCTTGAGGATTCTTACCGTTTCCAGTTTTTCCAACGGGATGCTGAAGAGTTAGAAAAATGGATCCAGGAGAAGCTACAGATTGCATCAGATGAGAATTATAAGGACCCAACCAATTTGCAGGTAGGTTTCAGCCTTTCAAAATGTCTGCCTGAGGGACAGCTAGGTAGTGCAGTAGATAGAGCACCAGCCCTGAAGTCAGAAAGACCTGAGTTCATATGTGATCTCAGACACTTAACACTTCTTAGCTGTGTGACCCTGGGAAAGTCACTTAACCCCAATTGCCTCAGCCAAAAAAAAAACCAACCAAAACCAAAAAAACTTCTTATAAAATAAGTTTAAGCCTAAGAGTTTAAGGCAAAAGATTTTTTTTTTTTAAGTGATTGCAAGAGAAATTAGTAAGAGTTCAACTTTTGGTAAATATTGTCAGTGTGAATTCATAGTAAACATTTTGCTGTATTAGTTTCATATAATTTATTTTAAAATATTCCAAATCCTAAATAGGTGGTACAGAAATGAGCTATAAAAGAGCTTAGTATTCAGAAACATGTGTATATATACATACATATATACACACATGTGTGTGTAGGAAAGGTGAAGGGAATTATGCTATACATCAGGAACAGTGGTAAACATAGTTACAAATATTTTACCTGATCTTCACAAGAGGCCTATGAGATAGGAACTATAATTGTAATTATCCCCATTTTATAGATGAGGAAACTGAGACAAATGGAGATTTAAGTGAGGTGCCTAATGTCATACAATTAGTAAGTGTCTGAGAGCAGATTTGAGGTTAGGTCTTCCTTCCTCCTAGCTCAGCTCTCTATCCATCACTACCTAGTTAGTACTCATAATATTTTAAAATAAATTAGACTAAGTTACTATAGCAAAATATATTTACTATGAATTCATGAAAGTATGGCCTAACATTAGAGCTGTCTCTAGAACTTCTTATTTAAAATCTTATAAGAAGGCATGCAATGTTTGGATGATCTATCAACATCATTTTGGTGCCCCATTCATTAATCTTTTGTAGTATTAATTTTAAAACTTTATGTTTATATTTTTGCTGATGTGAATTCAAAATGAAAGACAAAATTCTCAGTGAGGGAATCTGCTAATGGAGATCAAAATTCATTTGTGATAAGTCCTAGGGGAGGTACCTGAGGAACAGAGGAACAGAAATATTAGTGACATATCCAGAACTATATAATTTAAGTGTCAGAGATGATTTTTGGACTTAAATCTTGCTAATTTTGTCCTCGCACTATATATTACTATCCCATACTATCCCTAGACTGTTACTGTAGAATATTTAATAACTACCAGATCACTATCCTTTCTATTAATTCTGGAGAGATAATTTTTATTGTTTCAATAAGTGGTGGGATTTGGGATCCTTTTTTGTCTGCCTAAAGGGTGCTACGATTTAAAAGTATTTAGCTAGAACTGTCTTACATAGGATTTGGCCTAGAATTCTAAAGCTTCATCTGAGCATAATATTGTATGAAAATTTGAATAATTAGATATTAAAAAGTTGAATCCGTGTGAGATTGTAAAGCCCTGCAACTGTAGCAAGCCACTATCCTTAAGTCTGTGAAGGGGAAAGATTTTTGTGGTATAAACTTGTACATGAAGCAACATGATGGCATTATTAGAAATGACTAGCTGATTTATGTTCATTGCACATCCTCCTCTTGGCACTCCACATGTATGTTTAACTCTTAATATGACTATAAAATAAGTAGATTTTGCAGCTTCATCAAATCCACTCTTAGAGGTGTGGTTGGTATGAATTTTGGAGCTGCCAAAATCTTTCCCTTGGAAGCTTCATGTGAATGTAAGCCAAAGAGTTTCCCCAGTTATAGATCTGTCATCATAAAACCTTTTCGCCTGTAATCTTGAGGTTAAGTGACTTGCCCAGGGTCACACAGCTAGGGAATGCTAAGTGTCTGAGACCAGATTTGAACTCGGGTCCTCCTGACTTCAGGGCTGGTGCTCTATCCACTGCTCCACCTAGCTGCCCCTGTAATCATATTCTTTTTAAGAGAATGGTGATTAAAAATGATGAAGATAAAGACAGTTATTATCAATATGAATAAAAGAGCTCTTGGGGAGGGGTGAATATTATTTCTGTAGGAATCTTTAATTCACTGGGTTTTTTTCTTTTTTTATTGCTTTTTTCTGGTTATACATGTACATTAATTTTTTTAAAATATGCATTTCTTTATGAGTCATGTTGGGAGAGAAAAATCAGAACAAAAGAGGAAAAAAGCCCTTTTTCTTAGGGCTTTTTCCAAAGTTTTTCCAAAACATGTGTGGAAAACATTCAGTCTCCATAGTTCTCTCTTTAAATGCAGATAGTATTTTCTATCCAAAGTTTATTGGAATTGACTTGGATCATTTAACTGCTGAGAAGAACCAAATCTTTCATAGCTGAAGGAAACTCTTTCTACCATTGTACATTTGCTGTTCTTAAAGGAAGGCTCCACTAAGTAGTAATCAGACAATTGGCCTTGAAGTAGACTAGAAATCCAGGTCCTGCCTGTATCACATGTGGCCTAACACATATGACATGAGAATGTTCACTTAACTTGTTAGTGTCTGTAGCAAAATATTCTCATAGAATTGAAAGATGTTGAAAAAAATTAGCAATAATCACATACATCAATATCATAGTTTTTGTACTTTATTTTAAAATAATTACTTGGAACACAAAGTTTTGCAAGGGTGAATGTTGAAAAATATATGCATATGTTTTGGGAATAAAAAGTTTTATTAAAAAATAGCAAAATAACTTTAAGAATTGAATTTTTTTATTACATATATAAAATATACACTTTTTATTCCTTTACCATAAGCTCATTTTTTGTAGAACAAATTGTATTTTGAAACATTGTGGATTTTGAGCCAAGTAGTGGGAAGAGGGAAGGACAGCATTGGTAGCCTGAGAGATATTGGATGGGACAAGGGGTGGGGGAGGGTAAATCTTAGGAAGAAAGCTATATTGAACTGAGTGTTGCTTCTTCCATCTTCCCTTATTTTCCCAATAGGGGAAGCTTCAGAAACACCAGGCCTTTGAAGCTGAAGTGCAGGCCAATTCGGGTGCCATTGTGAAGCTGGATGAGACTGGCAACTTGATGATCTCAGAAGGGCATTTTGCATCTGAAACTATAAGAGTAAGTATGAGTACACAGTGCAATGACTTTTGAGAGTCAGGAAGTAGGAAGTCAGGGAGTAGGAAGAATTTGGTGAAGGCCATGGCTGCTTGGTTCACATAATAGATTTTGGATTTTTCAAATGTTTTAAAGAATTTTATTTAACCCTTAAAAGAGATAACCATGGTGATTCTGAGGGGACATAATAAACAATAATCATTTATTCATTGCAGAAATTATTGTACTTTTTGGACAAAAGTCCAGAAAGTAACTAGAATGAAATGCTAGAAACAGGATTGGACAAATTAAACTATTATTTTTTGAAGAGGTAATTAGGAATGGGGAGAGCCTGTCAATGACAATTTACATAATGATGAATAGGATTGATCACTGGCACATTAACAGAGGTCAGCCATCTTTGGCAACTTGTTCATTTTAGACTTACTCTGGAAGGTGTCATTGCTCTGAAAAAAAATCCGTTAGAAAAACAGTCACAGCAAATAAATGGACTCACCTTGTTAGCTATGAGTTTGCAGCATGCTTGTTGTCCAATTGTGTTCTACCTCATGACTAGATTCAGTGTTAACACATGGAAGGGAGTGTAATAACTGGTCTTTGATTCATTTGTTGTGTAGATTTCTAATTTTAGGAATTTGGGGAAAATAATTCTCTGTAGGATAATAGCATTCTGTTTTCTTCAATGAGCTTTTTATTCACTTTTGCTTTTCAGGACACTCTTGATTTCGTTGTAGACCAAAGCTTTTCTATGTTCTATAAAAGTTTCTCTCAGAATTTAGGCTTTAGTAGATACTCTTACTACCAAGTGTGAGGAAGCATCTTCTGTACCTTCTTATATAGAATATATAAAATATGTTCTACGTTTATAAGCGTTTAATAACTAATTTTTCTTAAAATTTTAAGTCAGTATTTTGTCAGTTTTTCTCTTCACCTACTGTAATGAATACATTTAACCATTGTGGTAGAAATCAATCCTTCATTACTACGATTAATAGAAGAAATACTAGTAGGGAATGCACTTCTTTATTAAGTGCTAGTTTTCTCTAATCCTATAAAAACACTGAGAAATCATAAGAAAATTACTTTCAATAAAGGGAAAATTTGTGTTAACCCAGTTCCTCTTAGAATGGCATACAGGTACTGAGATATGAAAAATCGTTTTTCATCACTCCCCTGATAAAATTGTTACCTCCTCAAATTGAATTTCCCATATATAAATGTCAGTATTATTTCTACATTACAAATAGAAAAAGCAAGAAAAGCTCAGACAACTTTTTTAAGTGTCAATTAGTTGGTATCAAAATCCAAGCATCCCTAAATCCAGATTTGTTAAATCACCTCAGGACTCCTGAGAAATCCTAGATGGGTCATTAAAATATTATTTTCTTCTATTTGTGTTTCCTAATCTATATTAATATACTATTTTTTTCTTATTTCAAGTCATTGATTAGTAATCCCTATGAGTTTTTCTGTTTTTTTTTTTTTAACTTCTTTGAAAAATAGTGTTTTTTACATCAAATTGCTATTGAGAAATCTACCTTAGTGGAGTAAAATTCTTTATAAGACATATTTTTATTCTTTTGTAACATTTTAAATTTCCTTCCCTACTCTTTTCCCTAGTGTTCTCAGTTCCTTCTGCTTCTCAAAATCAGTAATTCCTTCTTGATCTTTTACAGAGAAAATATACAAAATATCTTTACAGACTTGGGGTTGGGTAGGTGAACAAAAGTTATATGTATGCTGTATTATGGGTAACCTATCTATTGCTGGTTCAGACTTTCACGCCTTACCGGACTGCATGTCGTCCCATAGTCACAGCCACCCACATTGGGTCCCACATACGAGTAGGTAGACTGTGCCGTATGTGTCTTCTCTCTTTCTACTCCTCAGAGATGCCACTGTCTTCTTTCTTTCTTGACTTAGTTGCAGTGTTAATGAGCAATGTTGAAAGTGTTTTGCGTGAATCTTTCCTCTTCCCTTCCCCCCCCCCCCCCCCCCCCATTGCTTTCTCCTTTCAGAGTAAATATCCGAAGTGGTCTCCTGAGAATCCTCCTGTGTTGATGAATGTCCATTAGCCACAGTAACTTGACTTTGAAGTTACATTTTTAATGGGACTGGCATTGTCAACAGTGGGTGGGATTTTATGCCTCTTTCTCTTTTGTGTTTAGTTTCTTTGCTTTCCTTGGTGTTATGGAAACACTTCCAGCATCTTGGGTTAGGCACAACCATATTAAGAAGAGATGTTTACTCCAGATCTGACTAGAGTTTTGGCCTGCTTCTTTGTAAGCCAGTATAAGATTCTGAATTTGGCCAGGTCCCAACCAAAAAAACCCAATGATGCTGGGAACATTGTTTAAGATATATTTCTTTCTATTTTGGTAAAAGAGCATGTGACTTAATGATTGTTATTTGTATATCTGAATTGAGTCAGATTTGATAAACGTGTTCTCCCAATAATCTCTACAACACAAGCTCCCAAATTTATTCTTCCAGGAATCCATTTTTGTCATCTACTTAAATTTCAGGAACTTCTTCCTTTTTGGTCTTTGTTTATTTTGGTTTTCCTTAGTCTCATTTATTTTTTCACATCAAAGATTTCCATAGGTACTTATTCACCAATGCCCTCTTAATTGGGAATCTATCCTGTTAGATAATCTCCATTAATGTTTTATCCTTCACTTTTTAGATCATCATCTCTTCTATCAGGGAGAGTCTCTTGGCTTGTCAAACCCAGTTTGAGAATACTACCTTAAACCAGACCATAATAAATCTGACTATGAAGACTTGTCACTTTCTCATTATCACAGTTCATATTCTTTTCTTGCTGCTCTAATGCCCTTTCAACTTGATAGTTATCAAAAAAGATTTGATGCAAAACTTTGTAATGTTTCAGACTACTTGTTAACTCTTCCAAAAATTGTTGCTCACTGCCAGGGTCCCTGAGTCTGGTTATGCTATAGGGCTTGTTTTTCTTCTATAGACTCGTTTGATGGAACTACATCGTCAGTGGGAGCTACTCCTGGAAAAGATGCGGGAAAAGGGAATAAAATTACTGCAAGCACAGAAGTTGGTGCAGTATTTACGAGAGTGCGAAGATGTGATGGACTGGATCACTGACAAAGTAGGTCTGGGTGAGACAGCCTGCTGCACCTTCCTTGCCAGATTCTGGGAATGTAAATGAAAACACAATACTTGGTAATATCTGGCAAAAGGAATAGAATTTTGTAGTAGAGATGATAATGATGATGATTGAGATTGTCACACCTCTAAACCATAGAAGGATCCACAACAAAAATGTGGGTGATTTTGATGTTCTGCTCTCAGGGCTTATACTATTTGAGTCTTCTTGTTGTAAACATATGTATCCCCATATCTGGTTCTTCATAAAGGATTTTTGTGTGTGTGTTCATTAGTGGATAACTTTCTAATTTGATTGCTGGACAGGAAGCAATTGTTACTTCAGAGGAGTTGGGTCAGGACCTGGAACATGTAGAAGTTTTACAGAAGAAATTTGAAGAATTTCAGACAGATATGGCTGCCCATGAGGAAAGAGTAAATGAAGTAAATCAGTTTGCTGCCAAACTCATCCAGGTAAACAGCTTTTTATTTATTTATATTTTTAATTAAAGCTTTTTATTTACAGAATATGAGTGATTTTTCTACATTGACCTTTGCAGAACTTTTGTTGTTGTTGTTCCAAACTTTTCCCCTTCCCTCCACCCCCACCCCTAGATGACAGATAGTTTAATACATGTTAAATATATTAAATTATGTAACAAATCCAATATATGTATACATATCTATACAGTTATCTTACTGCACAAGAAAAATCAGATCTAGAAAGAGGGAAAAAAAAACCAACCTAAGAAGGAAAACAAAATGTAAGGAAATATTCACAGAAAGCGTTAAAATGCTGCGTTGTGGTACATACTCAGTTCCCACAGGCCTCTCTCTGGATATATATAACTGTCTTCATCGCTGAATAATAGGAACCAGTTTGAATCACATCATTGTTGAAGAGAACCATGTCCATCAGAATTGATCATCGTATAGTCTTGTTGCTATGTGTATAATGTTCTCCTGGTTCTGCTCATTTCACTTAGCATCAATTCATGTAGGTCTCCCCAGGCCTCTCTAAAATCATCCTGCTGGTTGTTTTTTACAGAACAATAATATTCCATGACATTCATATACTATAATTTATTCAGCCATTTTCCAATCGATGGGCATCCTTTCAGTTTCCAGTATCTTGCCACTACAAAAAGGGCTGCCACAAACATTTTTGCACATGTCGGTCCCTTTCCCTCCTTTAAGATCTCTTTGGGATATAGGCCCAATAGATACACTGCTGGGTCAAAGGACATGCACAGTTATCAGACTTTTTGAGCATAGTTCCAGATTGCTCTCCAGAATGATTGTATCTATCCAGGTAAACGGCAAAGGAATAATAAATATTCCAGAGTATCATTAATGCCAACTTCTGGGATATTCAAAAGGAAATTAAAAAGGCAATTTAGGTATTGTTTATAATCTTTTGAATGGATCACAATTCCCAAAATAGAACTGGTGACTGACATGTTCAGTAATTTGTTTCAGTTTGATAGACTTCTGTTATTTTTCTTAAAATGTTTGCTTTAACAACCTATACTGGTCACTGGGCAAAAAAAAAGCAGAGTATATTTGATCACTCTCACTTCCACCCAGTTTGGGGTGAGGCTTAAAATCAGGTTTTATTTAAAGCTCTGCCCCAAAGGGTTTCTCAGGAGAGGGTGTGGTAGGGAGAGTTTCCTTAGAAAGAATTGGCCAGCTTCCATCAAGTTTCATTATTCTTTGTTTCCACTATGATTAGAAGTCTTCCCAGATCCCTAAGGTATTCTGGCTTAGGGAAGGCATTGTAATAAATGAATCCTACAAAATCGAAAAGAACTAAACTTTACTTAATATTTTTACAGCACAAAAACCTCCCCTGTTAACTTCTTCTATAGAGCTCAAAGCATTCTGTGTAACACTCTGAACCTCATATAATAGAGTTCTAGCTTGCTTAACTAATATGAAGTACATGTGTGTATAGTTCTACACAAACTTGGTATATTAATATACCTATATTGGCTATTTGTTTTTATAGCAATTTATATTTGAGACAATTGTGTATATGTTTGGGGAGGGTGTATTTTTTCTCCAGTTAACAAAAATCCTCCCCTTTCTCATCAATCCTCTTTCCTCTCACATTGAGAATGAACGAAAAAACAAAAACCCCACTTAGAAACTTGTATAATCAAAGAGAACAAATATATGCATTGGCCATGTCCAAAAATGTTTCATTCTGCACTGGTCTGTCAGGAGGGGTTTCATTATTTATTTTCTGGATTTGTGGTTGGTCATTTCATTGTTCGATATACCTAATTCATGGTTGTTTACCATTTTTTTTTTCACTGTACAAATTGCTCTCTTGGTGGTTTTGTTTACTCTTATCAATTCATACAAGTCATCCCTTGTTTTTCTAAAACCATCCCCTTCCATCACTTCTTGGAGCACAGTAGTATTCTCTCACAATTTACATGCCATAACTTATCTTTTTTCTTTTTCTTTTTTTGCTTTTTGCTGAGGCAATTGAGGTTAAGTGACTTGCCCAGGGTCACACAGCTAGGGAATGTTAAGTGCCTGAAACCAGATTTGAACTCAGATCCTCTTGACTTCAGGACTGGTGCTCTATCCACTGTGCCACCTAGCTGCCCCTTGTTCATCTATTTCTTATGGGGCAATTTCAATTTTAAATGCTTTCTGCCGAAGATATAGTCTTAGATTCTCTGAGTCTAGTTATGTTGAATGAAATGAATTGGCTTTCATTCTATCAGTGAAACCTGACACTCTCACCTGGCACAAAATACTGTAAAAGATCCACTACCTTGTTCTCCTGGTGTTGTAGATCCATTGTAGATCATCAGTTATGTCCTAAAAGAAGAATATATTGTTTAGAAACTTTTGACACTTTGAAATCAGGAGCAAATTGATTGCTTTGGATATCTGAGGCTGAGTTACTCGACAGACCCATAAACAATTCACAAGCACAGATCATGAGAACAAATGACGTGAATTTGGAAGTAAAAATATTGTTGAATGGAAAGAGTGAATTAGATTGCATTTATGAGAATAAGAAAAACCAATATAAATTTTTTTTTCTGATGAGAACTTCTATAAATGGTTTTTCAGTTGCTCCTATTTTCCGAACCTCTTGTCCTATATTTCTTCTCATTTTCACAGCCAATTCTGAGACAAAATTCCACTTTTGTTACTTCACTTCTCATTTCACTCCTCATCTCTTTGCACTCTGGCTTGTGACCTCATCATTAAGGTGAAAATGCTCTCTGCAGAGGTAACAGGGGACCTCTTTTATTGGAAAATCCAGTGTTGTCTTCTTGACTTCTGTAGCATTTGGTACTGTTGGGCATCCTTTCTTCCTGGATATGCTCGGCTCTAGGTTTTCTTAACACTGTTTTCTCCTGGTTCTGCCACATACTTGGCTGTATTTTTCAACTAATTTTTCTTTTTTGGTGAGGCAGTGTGGAGTTAAGTGACTTGCTTAGAATCACACAGCTAGGTCGTCTAGCTGCCCCCTTCTTTAGCTGTACTTACTCAGTGCTGCCATTTGTAGTGCTGGCCTGTCTGTATAAAAATGGTATCCTAGTTCCCTCTCTCTTAACTCCTTTCATCTCATCGGGTCCTGCACGTTCACCTGCCCTCTCTATACCAGTGATTTCCAGGACATTCAGCTGTAGTCTCTTGAGTTCAGCAACAACTGCCCTGTCTCTTACTGTAAGCATCTCACATTCAACATCTCCAAAGTAGAACTGATTGTCTTCGTACCAAAACATTTTTTCTAATTTGCATATTTCTGAAGAGAATACTAGGCATCCTTGCAGTTACCCAGGTTCACAATTAAGAGTCATCCTCAACCCTCCTCTTTCCCACACCTTCCACATCTAATTATCTGCCAAGTCTTGTTTATCATATTTCAGCCTTACTTATATTTGTCTCCTTTAATGTATTCTCCCATAGGTCAGGCCCTTATCCTTTCTTATCCAGGATATAGGATATTCATTGAATTTCTCTCCATCATCTCCTTCTTCCATACAGCTTCTTAATGGTGTGACCTGACCCAAAGGCTTCACTAGTTCTGAATTGCCTCTAGAGTAAACAACCTGGCTCCAGACTTATTACATATTACTATCATTATGCACTCTACATTTCTGCTTCCTGTCCACATTAAGAACACTCCACCCCTGTCCCTCTGCCTACACCTGGAACACATTCATTTCTCAGTCTCACTCAGAATCCCTAGTTTCCCATAGACCTTACTTAGCTCATGTAATACCTCTGGTCCAAGATCTAACATAACTAATTTCTTTCTCCACTCCCAGTTATATTTGTATTTCTTTCTTTTTTTTTAATTTACTATCTTATGTTCATTTTGTTTCTTCCTGATAGAAAATCAGAAGATGTTCAAAAATTTTTTCCTGTGTCAGTCACTTCATGATACTTGGCAAATAGGAGATGCTTAGGAAATGCTACTTGAGTGAATTCCCTCCAAGATCATTGATTTTAATTACCAAAGAAATAATTAAGGTTCACTTAAGCCATGTAAATAGTCATGAGATACCTAACTTTTTATTTTATTTTATTTTTTGCTGATAATAAAGTGGGATAATTGTTTTTGGTTTTTTTTTTTTTTTTTAATTAGAGCTTTTTATTTGCAAAACATATACATGGATAATTTTTCAACATTGACCCTTGCAAAGCTTTCTGTTCCAAATTTTTCTTTCTCCCACCCCCTCCCTAGATGGCAGAAAGTCTAATACATGTTAATTATGTTAAAATATTTGACAAATCAAATATGTGTATACATATTTATATTTATCTTGCTGTACAAGAAAAATTGGATCTAGAAGAAAAAAAAATCTGAGAAGGAAAACAATGCAAGCAAACATCAATAGAGAGCATGAAAATGTTATGTTGTGGTTCACATTCAGATCCCTCTCTCTGGGTGTATATGGCTTTCTTCATCACTGAACGATTGGAACTGGTTTGAAACATATCATTGTTTTTTGTTGTGGGGTGTTTTTTTTTTTTTTGCGCTTTTTTTTTTTAAATTATTTTTTTATTTATTTATCAATACTTTTTATTTGTAAAACATATGTATGGGTAATTCTTCAACATTAACCCTTACAAAGCTTTCCATCACAAATTTTTCCCCTCTACTCCCCACCCCTCTCCCAGATGGCAGGATATCTACTACGTGTTAATTATGTTAAAACACTTGACAAATTGAATATATGTATACACATTTCCACACATCATTTTTGTGCAGGAAAAATCGTATCTATAAGAAAGAAGAATCAGAAAAAGGAAACACAATGCAAGCAAACATCAATAGAGAGCATGAAAATGATATGTTGTGGTCCACATTTCACATCCCTCTCTCTGGGTATATATGGCTTTCTTCACTGAACAATTGGAACTGGTTTGAAACATTTCATTGTTGAAGAGAGCCATGTCCATCAGAACTGATCATCATATAGTATTGTTGCCATGAATAATGATCCTCCTGGTTCTGCTCACTTCACTCGGCATCAGTTCCTGCAAGTCTCTCCAGGCCTCTCTGAAATCATCCTGCTGGTCTTTTCTTACAGAGCAATAATATTCCATGACATTCATATACCATAATTTATTCAGCCACTCTCCAGTTGATGGGCATCCATTCAGTTTCCAGTTTCTAGCCACTACAAAAAGAGCTGCCACAAACGTTCTTGCACATGTGGGGCCCTTCCCTTCTTTTATGACTTCTTTGGGATATAAGCCCAATAGAAACACTGCTGGGTCAAAGGGTATGCACAGTTTGATAACTTTTTGAGCATAGCTCCAAATTGCTCTCCAGAATGGCTGGATCCAGTCACAGTTCCACCAACAATGCATCAGTATCCCAGCCTTCCCACATCCCCTCTAACACCTGTCATTATCCTTTCCTTTCATTTTAGCCAATCTGACAGGTATGTAGTGGTACCTCAGAGTTGTCTTAATTTGCATTTCTCTGATCAATAGTGATTTGGGAGCACATTTTCATATGACTACAAATAGTTTTAATTTCATCATCTGAAAATTGTCTGTTCATATCCTTTGACCATTTATCAATTGGACAGTGGCTTGAATTCTTACAAATATGAGACAATTCTCTATGTATTTTAGAGATGAGATCTTTATCAGAACCCTTAAATCTAAAGATGATTTCCCAATTTATTGCTTCCCTCCTAATCTTGTCTGTATTAATTTTGTTTGTACAGAAACTTTTTAACTTAATATAATCAAAATTATCTATCTGGTGTTCAATTAAGAGTTCCAGTTCTTCTTTGGACATAAATTTATTCCATCTCCACAGGTCTGAGAGGTAAACTATATTATGTTCCTCTAACTTGTTTACAAAATCACTCTTTATATCCAGATCATGAACCCATTTAGATCTTATCTTGGTATGTGGTGTTAGGTGTGGGTCCAGCCCTAATTTCTTCCACACTAATTTCCAATTTTCCCAGCAGTTTTTGCCAAATAGTGAGTACTTATCCCAAAAGCTGGGGTCTTTGGGTTTATCAAACACTAAATTGCTAAAGTTATTACCTAGATTGTCCTGATATCCTATATCCTATGCCACTGATCCAACTACTCTATTTCTTAGCCAGTACCAAATGGTTTTGATGACCGCTGCTTTATAATATAGTTTTAGATCTGGTACAGCAAGGCCATCTTCATCTGCCTTTTTTTTTCATTAATTCCCTTTAAATTCTTGACCTTTTGTTCTTCCAAATGAACTTTGCTACTATTCTAGATCTGTGAAATAATTTCTTGGAAGTTTGATTGGTATGGCACTAAATAAGTAAATTAGTTTGGGTAGTATTGTCATTTTTATTATATTAGCTCGGCCTACCCATGAGCACTTAATGTTTTTCCAATTAACTAGGTCTGATTTTATTTGTGTGGAAAGTGAAACATCTCACTGTTGAAGAGAACCATGTCCTTCAGAATTGATCATCATATAGTCTTGTTGCTGTGTACAATGATCTCCTGGTTCTGCTGATTTCACTCAGCATCAGTTCATACAAGTCTTTCTAGGCCTCTCTGAAATCATCCTGTTGGTCGTTTCTTAACAGAACAATAATATTCCATGACATTCGTATACCATAATTTATTCAGCCATTCTCCAATCAATGGGTATCATTCATTTTTCAGTTTCTTGCCACTACAAAAAGGGCTGCCACAAACATTTTTGCACATGTGGGTCCCTTTCCTTTATTTAAGATCTCTTTGGGATATAGGTCCAATAGAAATACTGCTGGGTCAAAGGGGATGCATAGTTTGATAACTTTTTGAGCATAGTTCCAAATTGTTCTCCAGAATGGTTGGATCCGTTCACAGTTCCACCAACAATGTGAGATACCTGTTTCTTAAAAAGAAATTATGCTTTCAAGAAGTGCCATTACAACCCCAAGGTGATTTTCTGTAACTGAACAATCCAGAAGTTACTCTTCATTCATGTCCCCTTTATTCCATCTTGTTTTTTTTAGGAGCAACATCCTGAGGAAGACTTGATCAAAACCAAGCAGGATGAAGTGAATGCAGCCTGGCAACGACTGAAGGGTCTGGCCCTCCAAAGGCAGGGGAAGCTCTTTGGAGCAGCTGAAGTTCAGCGATTTAACAGGTACCAACCCCAGAGAGCCTTGAGAAAGAAAGAGAGGTGGGCATCTTGTGACTAGTAACAGGCAGCAAAGCAAATAAGATTTGATGTGTGGAGATCATCAGAAATACAAAAATCCTAGGGCTCCTGTTCCTTGGTGTTCTTGAATTCTTGTGAATGAACTAGCATGTATTTCTTATAGAGATGTGGATGAAACTATCAGCTGGATTAAAGAGAAGGAACAATTAATGGCCTCTGATGATTTTGGCCGAGACTTGGCCAGTGTTCAGGCTTTACTCCGGAAACATGAGGGACTAGAAAGAGATCTTGCTGCCCTAGAAGACAAGGTAGGTTTGACAGGAAACTGATTTCATTCATTCAGATAAACAGTGGTCTAGAGGATGGTAGTTACTTAGAGTTAATGTTTTTGTAGGTCAAAGCTTTGTGTGCTGAGGCAGACCGTCTGCAGCAATCCCACCCTCTGAGTGCTACTCAGATCCAAGTTAAGCGAGAGGAACTGATTACAAATTGGGAGCAGATCCGTACACTGGCAGCTGAAAGACATGCACGCCTCAATGATTCTTATAGGTAGGAAGAAAAATTTTACATCACTTCTACTTCTCCCTGAATCTCTTCTCTTCTCTCATCATAAAGAGCCATTATAACAGTTCTTTTTAAAAGAGAAAGACGAGAAGAAATTTAAAGAAACCAATAAATAAGAATTGATTCTGACTAGATATATGTTATACATCTATGGACTCTGATCTCTGAAAGAGTAGGAGATATGTTATTTCTTTTTTTTCTGTGAGGTGCTAAGCTTATTCTTCATAATTTTACAACATTCAGTTACAGCTGTTTTATGGTTATTCCTCACATTTACATTTAGGAAGTCATTTTGTTTGCATTTTTTGGCTTTGCTGATTTCGCTTTGCATCGGTTTATTTAAATCTTTCCATGCTTTTTCATTTCCACTAAAGACATTTTGGTGTTCATGGAATCTTTTTGTCAGTAACTTCCTTGAGGCATACACTTCACAACAGAGTCTTAAGTTAATGGATATGGACATTTCAGTCATTCTCTTCACATAATTCTAGATTATTTTCCATAGTCTTTGGAGACCAATTTTTGGTCCCTCATCATTTGTCACCTTTGCCAATTTATCAGAAGTATGGTAAAACTTAAAAATTGTTTTGATTTGCATTGAATTTATATTTGAAATTGAAATTATTTTTAAAAACATGTCTTTGCCTATCATATGCCCTTTAATCCTTTACTTACTATATTAAAGCATGATCTAGAGAGGTATCTGCTTTATTAAGGGGGTTGCCCTGTGTTTTTTTCAAATTGGGACCACAGAGAAAAATTTTCCAACTTTTGGGTGAAGAAAAGCTCATTATTTATTTCTGATTTTTCAAAGACTTCAGCGCTTCCTTGCAGACTTTCGAGATCTCACCAGTTGGGTGACTGAGATGAAGGCTCTCATCAATGCAGATGAGCTTGCCAATGATGTTGCTGGGGCTGAAGCTCTACTTGATAGGCACCAAGAACATAAGGTAATTACACTACAATCTTCTGTAAATATATCTTGTTACACATTTAGGTGTGTTTTTGAATTTCCAGTGATCCCAGTTTCAAATCCCACCTTTCCCACTTAGTCCTTTTAGGATTTTGGGCAGCACTTTTAAGATTTCTGGGCTTCATCTGTAAAAATGAAGGAATTGGATTGGATTGCTTCTTAAGGTCTTTACCAACCCTAATATGATCCTATGTACTCTATATATTTTGGTGATATTTTGAAGTTCTTATGTACTATTGCAGTCTGATCTTTTTATTTCATGCCCATTTGGGTGCTAAACTTCAATGATTTCGTTTCTCTGTGGAGAGTGTTCTTGAACAATAGCTTTCTGTGAATACTTTTATTCCCTTCTCCCTCTCTTAAGCTTTTTGGTAACCCTACCACCCCCACTTTTTTTTCTCTTTTGAAAAAATTCTTTGTTTGGAAAGGCTAATGAGATTCAGTAATCTGAGCTATTATTTCAGACTTCTAAAAAATCTTACAGAGATTTTGTTGACTTTTTTTAGAAACCTATCATAATATTTGATTTTATTTCTAATTCCATGTGATATTCTGAGAAGAATTGGAAAAGTACCTTTGCAAAGTGCAGAATTTGAATTATATGTGTTTTCTCCCTCTCTTCTAGGGTGAAATTGATGCTCATGAAGATAGTTTTAAATCTGCTGATGAATCAGGACAAGCTCTTCTTGCTGCTGGTCATTATGCCTCTGATGAAGTGAGAGAAAAGGTAAATTTTAAGTTATGAGCATAAAAATTAAAGAGTAACCTAAATTATTAGGGGATTACCATTAATAAATAGAAGGCTTATTTGGTAATGGGTAAGAAACTACGATTTTAAGTTGATATTTATCTTTTAGAATAAAATCTTTATTCATGAGATGTTTCATTCTTTAGGCAGATGCCATTTGAACAGTTATCTGTTAATAAACTTATTGTAATGTGTATTGAATTAACCCTAGAAATAAAAATGGAGAAGTAGAGTTTCCCTCATTTAATTAGCCTAAACACTGATATTTTGATCCTGTTGTGGATGAATACATACATATGTGGTTTTTGCCATGTTTCTTGTTTTTATTAACCCATCATCCTAATAAGCAATTGGAGGTGAGAAAACGAGGCTCTATGAAAGTCAGCATTTTTGTAATAGAATTTGCCACCTCAAAATGTTTCACTTAGTTGTGTTACCACATAATTATTAAGCTAAAGTAATGATGATCTCTGAGTTTGTCTCCTCTCACCTTTAGCTTACCATCCTTTCTGATGAAAGAGCCGCCCTCCTGGAACTTTGGGAACTTCGCCGGCAGCAGTATGAACAGTGCATGGACCTGCAGCTCTTTTACAGAGATACTGAACAAGTGGACAATTGGATGAGTAAACAAGAGGTAGAATTTGAATGAGAATCTGTTAGGGAAATAGGAAGTTCTGATGCTCTGCTTGGGGGAAGAAAAATCTTTTTTCTCCTTTTTTGAATGAATCTTGTTCCATTGGAGATAACGGTCTGACTCTGCAAGTGAAAGTACTGAGTCACTGTTCTTAAATGTACTAGCATTTTTCCCTCAGCCAGTACTGCATCTGGACCTGTCCATAAAAGAAACTTGATGTTTACAGTCTTTTAAAATGACTATTATTCATTTTATTGAGGGCTGTCAGGACTGATTTGATTTTCTTTTGTTTCTGTTAGTGTCTCCCTTTTTCCTTTGGAGACTGGCATTCATAGATTCTTGTTCCCTCTCAGACTGAAGTAGTTCATCCCATTTACCTTTTAGAAATGAAAACATCATCCCAAAACTTCTGTTTGCTTTCCAAAGGCATTTCTGTTAAATGAAGACTTAGGAGATTCTTTGGACAGTGTAGAAGCTCTTCTCAAGAAGCATGAAGATTTTGAGAAATCCCTCAGTGCTCAGGAAGAAAAAATTACAGTAAGATACTTTACTTACTTCTGGTCCTTTCTTAATTATCTCAAAAAATATTATACAATATTTATCATTTTCTAAGAGAAATTCCTACACAAAATAGTTTGTGGAAGATGCTTGGTTGTTTTCTATTGATTTCCAAAATCGTGTCATCACATCTGAACCAGAGATCCTCAATGACATGGTGAGTTAGACGACATGAAGCTAGCTTGGTATATTTGATTCCAAATTTGGAATTGATCTTTTGCTTAAAGATGGGCAGGTAGACATTGACAGGTTCATAACCCTGTCTGACTTGTGGAACCACCTGCAGAACTGAGAGAGAGGTCAGGATCCTTTATTAACAGGCATCAAACTCAAGACCAGCAGAACTCTTTAGTGCAACCACAGGTGGATTAAAATATAATTGAGGGGGAGGGAAAGGAAATATAATAGGAAAATTTTAAAACAAAAGAAATAAAGAGTGCAGCATGGATAATGTCATTTTGTGGTTTTCTAAGTTAATGAGCAGCCCACAGGAGTCTTTCTTTTTAAGTTTGACCCCCCAGTGCTCTAAAACATCTGATGACCAAATTTGCCACAGTAGTGTTCTGAGCACAAGTGTAACCTTGATGTAGGATTTACTATTAGCTCATATTTCTGTGACACTGAAAGGTTTGCAAAATACTTTCCCAATATTATATCATTTAATCTACACCAGGGCTTCTTAAAACTTTTTCCACTTGAAACTCCTTTTCACCTGAGAAATTTTTATGTGACCCTAGGTATAGAGGTATATAAAATAGGTATACAAATCAATTATAATAATCATAGTTTTATGGCCCCCACATTCAGTTATGTAATCTAATCCTATAAATCTGCAGTACCTAGTGCAAAGTGAGCTTAACTTGAGGAATACCATATTCTTATTAATGAATGTTTTTCTTTCTAGGCACTGGATGAGTTTGCAACCAAGCTAATTCAAAATAACCATTATGCAATGGAAGATGTGGCTACACGTAGAGATGCAGTAAGTTTCTGAGTGCTTTATAATGTAGAAACTGTCAACAATTCAAGAGTCAGAAAGAAAGTCTCCTAGTTAAAACTTAATAACACTGGGAGCCAAGAACCAGGAATTCACAAATGATCCTTGTCTTTCAGTTACTGAGCCGTCGCAATGCCCTTCATGAACGGGCTATGTATCGCCGTGCACAGTTGGCTGATTCATTCCATCTACAGCAGTTTTTTAGAGATTCTGATGAGCTCAAAAGTTGGGTGAATGAGAAGATGAAAACTGCAACAGATGAAGCTTACAAGGTAATGTGTGACTATCACTGCTGGGAGAGATACAAGGTTATAATAATGTAAAATATTTTAGGAAATTAGACTTCTAAGGAAGGTGCAATTAAAATTCCAAGTAGAAATATTTTTCTGCCATTTCCCTCAGGATCCATCCAACTTGCAGGGCAAAGTTCAGAAGCATCAGGCTTTTGAGGCTGAGCTGTCAGCTAATCAGAGTCGAATTGATGCCTTGGAGAAAGCAGGACAAAAACTTATTGATGTTAATCATTATGCCAAGGATGAGGTGGCAACTCGAATGAATGAGGTAATCAGTTTGTGGAAGAAACTGTTGGAAGCTACAGAACTAAAAGGTAAATACTTCATTCCAAAATTGTTGAATTCTATAGAATATGAATCCATGGGTAGTTGAGCTCTCTTGGTTTAAGACATTGCACAATATATTGGTCAGTTTTGTTGAATTTATTGTGACTAAAACATTTATACTGGAGAAAATTATACCTTAAGGAGAGTGGTTTTGAGGATGATTTCAGTATTAGGGTTAATGATTCTGAGAAAGAATTTTTGGGAACAGTTTTAGATGCCAGGCTTATGTAATAAATATAATTGAACATAGATGAGGTAGACATTGTTTCCTACCTTTGGGGAAAAAAAATAGATAAAATGGTTAATAAACTGTACAATCTGAAAAGAGGATGGAGCTCAGTTTCAGTTATCTGACAGAAATAGATTCATTCCATACCCGAGAATAAAAATGAACATTCAATTGAGCAATTGTATTTCATATTTCTTACGATTTTTTTTCTCATGGAGCTCAGAGTACTCTTTAAAAAATACTTGATTCAACTTCTCATCCCTTAAAAGATAGGAGACAGCAAATATTGGTGTTTCCATAGTAAGAAATATATAAAAAGTAGTAATCTTTCTTTTGCTATTGAATCATAAGAAAAGAATATGAAATAGATTTTTGATCCCAGTTTCTATACTAGCATCACATGACTTCTTTAGAGCAAGTATTGACATAAAAAGTGACCCATTAGCATATACAAATTCTATCTGACTCTCAGACCCTTCTCCCTGAATAGGAATAAAACTTCGTGAAGCTAACCAGCAACAGCAATTCAACCGTAATGTGGAGGATATTGAATTGTGGCTTTATGAAGTAGAAGGTCATTTGGCCTCTGATGATTATGGGAAAGATCTTACTAATGTCCAGAACCTTCAGAAGAAGCATGCCCTGCTGGAGGCAGATGTTGCAGCCCATCAGGTAGAGAGTCTTTGGGGATATTGGGATTTTCAGCGCCATAATTTGGGAATGTAGGAAAAAATGCTCTTACACTACAGTCTCCAGTCATGAGATGCTAAATAATTCAAAGGGGAGAGTTCTTATTAAGCTTTTACTCTTGTCAAGTCAGGGATCTACAAACACAAAAGAGATAGTTTCTGCCCTCAAGAAATCGACATCTTCCTGGATGTTACACTGATGGGATTTATTAAATTTGCCAAGATCCTGCATTGGTTTCTTGTTAGCCCAGAATAAAGCAGTTGTCTAGGCTCTTTGCCCACAGTGATGATAGAAAGTAAACAATGGAGATGATCTTAATCATCAGTTTTGTTTTATTCTATCTTTTGTCTTATCCAAGGATCGAATTGATGGCATTACCATCCAGGCTCGACAGTTTCAAGATGCTGGTCACTTTGATGCTGACAACATCAAGAAGAAGCAAGAGGCGCTTGTAGCTCGCTATGAAGCTCTTAAGGATCCTATGATTGCTCGAAAGCAGAAGTTAGCTGACTCCCTGCGCTTACAGCAGCTTTTCCGGGATGTTGAGGATGAAGAAACATGGATCCGGGAGAAAGAGCCCATTGCTGCCTCTACTAACAGAGGTCAGGCCATCATATATAAAGCAAGTTTAAAGAGATAATACTCAATTCTAATTTGAGTTTTTTTGTTTTTTGTTTTTTTGTATGTGTTTGTGTGTGTGTGTGTGTGGTGGTGGTTTTTTTTTTGTTTGTTTTTTTGTTTTTGTTTTTTTTTTTTTGCTGAAGCAGTTAGGGTTAAGTAACTTGCCCAGGGTCACACAGGTAGGAAGTGTTAAGTGTTAAAGACCAGATCTGAACTCGGGTCCTCCCGACTATAGGGCTGGTGCTCTATCCACTGTGTGTCACCTAGTTGCCTCTCTAATTGAGTTTTAAAATTTAAATAAGATGGTATATGTAAATTATTTTCTTTGAAATTTTAAAGTGCTATTGCAAATGTCAGTTGCTAATTCATAATTTTGTCTTAAGACAAAATTTTTTTTAAGAAAAATGCATGAGTCAAAGTTTACTTAAATTTCATTTGTGATGGTGGCTCCTTTGTACATAGTAGGCTTTTAATGTTTTGTAAGTTGAATAATGTAATACCAAGAGAGAGTTTAGCCTTGACTTTTTTATTTAATGGCTTGGATGAAGAAATTATGATTTCTGTTTTCAGGCAAGGATCTAATTGGCGTCCAGAACCTCCTAAAGAAACACCAGGCTCTTCAAGCCGAAATTGCTGGTCATGAGCCCCGTATCAAAGCTGTTACACAGAAAGGAAATGCTATGGTAGAAGAAGGTGAGTTTGACAGATTGTAATTGTTTTTTGAATGCACAGACATGTTTTCTTCCGATTTTAAATTATTGTTGCTGTAGTTTGTTTTGGCACAACAGAAACTTCCTTATAAACAATGTTTTCGGGGCACTTAGGTGGTGCAATGGATAGAGCACCACCCTGAAGTCCAGGAATACCTGAGTACAAATCTGGTCTCAAACACTTTACATTCCCTAGCTGTGTGGCCCTGGGCAAGTCATTAATCCTCAATTGCCTCAGAAAAAAAAAAAACAACGTTTTCCACCCTCTTCCCCCAAAAAAGTTTCTTTATTGTTAACAGAATTTAAGAATCTTACAACAGTATGGTGCTAACATTGACCATTGTATTAGACTAGGGTTTTGTTTACTATTATGATTGATTCCCCCACACACACACATTGTTGAAATATGATATATATTGTTCAACTGTGATTCCTTTACTCTTATCATTACAAACTTTGCCATACTTCTCTGAATTTTGTGTATCTGACATGCTCGGGGACAGGTGGTACTCTGCTTGCCATAGGTTTCTCTCTTTTTATTGATTTAGAGTGATCTTAGAAGAGGTCTCTTGTGTACTGTCTTTAAGTTGTGATCTTACCCAAATGCCCTAGTTTTATAGACAAGGAAATGAGGTTCCAGGTTCTGATTGAATTTCAGCTCCCTTAGATCTTAAGATTCCAAAGATGTTTCTGTGTTCTTTATAGCAGGCAGAGTAATTAATTGAGCATAATGTACCAATAATTGTTCTGGGGAAGTTTTTTGTTCATCCTCTCCTCTATTGACGCGCTTTTCTTTTCTCCCCATTTTCTTCAAAATTCATACCTCAGGTCATTTTGCTGCCGAGGATGTGAAGGCCAAGCTAAATGAATTGAATCAGAAGTGGGAGTCTCTAAAAGCAAAAGCTTCTCAGCGTCGGCAGGATTTAGAAGATTCTCTGCAGGCTCAGCAGTATTTTGCTGATGCCAATGAAGCTGAATCTTGGATGCGAGAAAAAGAACCTATTGTGGGCAGTACAGACTATGGGAAAGATGAGGATTCTGCTGAGGTAAGGCCTTCTCAGAAAGTGGGAAGAGTTGAGCAATCTAAGGCATTTGAGAGATAAGTATGAACTGTTTGGTTAGAATAACCAGATGTAGAAAACGTGGGGAAAGCTGCCCGTTTGTCGCCTCAACTTGAGACTCCATATGATTGTACCTCACTTTGTCCTTCTGCAATAGAGTCCACAAAACTACAGCAACATTAAAGGCTGCTATTAACTTCTTCTAGGTATTCTAATTAGGTGGGAGATAGTTCATAGTAGGAGGTCAAATTTTGACTTTTCATGTCATCAGATTGAATTTGTCAGTCATTAGGACGAATACAAAGAAAGAAAGTTAGGTGATGTTCAATATGAACTATGATCTTCAATTTGCATGACATTAAATAGCCAGCATTTTTTCTCACTTTGTAAAATAACAAGCAGTTTAATAAAACTTGAGGTAGAGTGTATTGATAAAGTAGCCATAGACTTCCCATTCATATTGTTGATATATTTAAATTTTATTTCAGGCTCTTCTGAAAAAACATGAAGCTTTGATGTCAGATCTCAGTGCCTATGGCAGCAGTATACAGGCTTTGCGGGAACAAGCTCAGTCATGCCGGGTAAAGACGAGTGATAAAACAACTCTATTTTTTTCTCTTCATTTAATATGCCTTTGGATACTATATTAATTACTTTTTCAAAAATAAACTCTGAATGTGTGCCTGGTACATAGTAGGCACTTAATGAATGTTTATTGACAATCAGAATGAATGCAGCCTGAACTTTTTGAAATGTCTCTGGAGGAGGAGAAAGAGGAGGTGTATGGTTCACTATAGTTGAAGAACATTTACTTTAAGTAGCATAAAAACTAAAGTGTTCTCTTCAGTGCCATGTAAACTAAAATTGGAACAATACAGAGATTGGCATGGTAGTGGTGACACCTAATCATGAAGCATTCCCTATTTTTAAGCTACATTGAACTTACCACTTGCATGTGCGTGCACGTGTGTGTGTACACATTCACATACACTTGACTTAAAATTTTAACATATCTAGTGAAGAAATTGTAAATGAATAAAAGCAATAAAGGGGAATAGTTATAAAATGATAGTCTCTTTCATTTAAATGGTACTCTGTAAGAGAGTTGATTTTTAACTACTAAATGTTTTAATTTCCTCTTGGCATTGTAGCAACAAGTTGCTCCCACAGATGATGAAACTGGGAAGGAGCTAGTGTTGGCCCTCTATGACTATCAAGAAAAGAGTCCTCGGGAAGTCACTATGAAAAAGGGAGATATTCTCACACTACTTAACAGCACAAACAAGGTAAGGTACTTTAGATTAGAGTTGGTGATCCTTCTTTTTTCATTAGCACTACAGTAGTGGCTGAATTTTTACAGTTGTAATCATCACAAACCCCCTTCTCCCCTCAAATGTCTCCTCCTTCCCCCCCATCTTGTCTTCCTGTAATTGCTCAAGACGTTGAAAGTAAATCCCAGGTTCAATTTAGAATGATAAAGTGTAAACATTAGAAAGAGAACTTGAAAGTTGTTTAATCCAATATCTAAGGCAGTGGAGAAAAGCTGATCTCTGGCAACTGGAATAGATTGTTATCTAGCCTTTGCTTGAACGTCTCTATTGAAGCTTTCTTTTTGACCTTTTGGACACCGCTAGTTAGAAAGTTCGTAAATTGAGATGAAAGCAACTTCTGTTTAATTTCTACCTATTGATCTAGGTGGGCTTATGGAGGGCTTCTTACTTTTTCTGACCCTGCAAATATTTGAAGATAACTATAATTCTCCCACTTGGTCATATTTTTTCTGAATTAGTAATACCACCAGGGTACTCCACCCATCTCCCCCCATTTCTTTAACCTGTTCTCCCATGATAGTTTCTAGACCTGATCTGTATTCTGCATACACTGAATACAGTTAATACCTTTTTATAAATGTATTGCCTTGCATTGGTTAAGAGAAGAAAAAGTCCCAGGCATTGATATCTTGGTAAGCTTCCTTATTCCCTAGTCTTTGTTTGTATCCAGCTTATAACTGTTGTTAAATTAATCCGAAGCAAATACCCTAATATTTTAGTGGCTTGAAGAGAGAAAGTTTCTATGTCCTTAAATAATAACTAGTAACCTTTTTTTTTCTTGATAGTTTTTAGTGTAACATTGGAATCATAATTAAAATTACAAATTAAAAGGACTACTTTTAGGAATAGTATGGTATCTTTGAATGTACATATAAAAACTAAATTCTCAGCTTCTTTTGTGGAACAACATTGGCCTTAAAGATTCAAGTGCTCTTCTCTCCCTCCAGGACTGGTGGAAAGTAGAGGTGAATGACCGTCAAGGTTTTGTACCTGCTGCCTATGTAAAGAAATTGGACCCAGCTCAGTCAGCATCACGAGAGAACTTATTGGAAGAACAGGGCAGTATCGCCCTGAGACAGGAACAGATTGACAACCAGTAAGGGCATTGAAAAGCATATCAGCACATGTGGTCAGCAACTTCAATGGTTTAGATTATGATTTTGATTTCTTTGGAGCTGAATGAATAATCTCCTTATGTACATCTTTACTTTAGAATGTACTTCCTTATGCTTGGTGCTTTGCTTAGAATCATCTTTAATATGTAAATGACCCCAGTTTTAAACAAATTTTCTAGCTAATTTTCCATGTTTTTGTTTTTTGTTTTCCCTTTCATGGTGTACTTTTTTTCTAAGGCAATTTTCCTTTTTGTAATTACAACCCTTTTTGATCTTTGCATCTGATGTAGGAATCTCTGAAACTGGTTTTCTGGATAGGCTTCCACTCTCTACCTAGTTCCATTATTCAAATCCTGCTCAAACACACAAATTTTCTGATGGGACTTACTGTTTTTCAGTGTAATTTGTTTTGTGAAGAATAGCACTTTGCCTCAAATACCTTTGGTGGGTATATTGTAGCATAATTAATTCCACTAATGGACTTAACCACCCTAGAACTTTGGTTAACTAGCCCATCTTTTTTTCCCCTGCCTATCTACTTCAATTTGAAGAATCAGAGCTAGCCTTATTTCTTCATATTCGGGGGGGGTGCGCCGGTGAGCTGATTGTTTACTTAGTGCCTAATGAAACTCTTCTATAGAGGCAATCTTTACCTATTCAAAATGACAACATTCTTGAATCAGAAGGTCTTGGATTCAGGTTCTGGAATTAACACTTTTGCAGTCAGTGGTGAACAAGTCATTAGTCTTCTCTGTGCTTCAGTTTCCATATTTGTAAAGTTGGCTTAAATCATATTTGTTCAACTTTGCTAACAGTAAAGAAGAAAGGGCTTTTTTATAGCACTTCTAGTTTGTAATTTGAGTTATTTTTACTGTCCCATAAAGAGTTCTTGATTATGGTAGGGAAATTGAGGTTTCCATTATAAACAGTACAAGCTAAACCTGACATTGTTTTTAAACCCTAATGTTTTAAAACATGTTCCAAGGGCTTTCTCATTGCTTCCAAAGGAAACCAATTCTGAACCCAGGGTTTGAATCAAAGAAATATCTATCTACTCCTTTTGCCTCCAAAACTTTAAAGCCAAGATGTATGTTTAATGAATGTTGGTTTTCAGGTTTAGAGATCAAAGATATTCTGACCTACTAATAAGTTGAAATAAATGCCCTGCTTATTATTTCTTTGCCATTTGCTGGTCTGCTCTGCTTTCTGATAGCTTTTGAATGACTCCCTAATCTTTATTTGAATGGATTTTTTTCCCTCAGTCCTCCAAGATGGCCTCTGGTGGAGGTTCCTGCTTTACATTAGTTGAATTAATCTTACTAATTTTTGCATGCTTTTGCTGTGCCCCCTCTATCTGTGCAGGACACTCATAACTAAGGAGGCTGGCAGTGTATCTCTACGTATGAAACAGGTGGAAGAACTGTGAGTAGGATGAGAGTCTTTCCTGAGCCCCCCTGTCCATTGGTGTGCTTATTGGTCTTGCCTCTGCTGCATAGTTTAGAGGGAGGGGGGGGATACTTACTGCTTCTCCAGGCTAGAGCGGTGGGAATAATGTCTACTAGTCATCCATCTTTCATCCAAAAAGAAAAACTTTTTCATTTGGTTGCTGCTTTTTTCATCAGTTGCTTTCATGTCTTGTTATGTGTTCAGAGTATCCTTGGTTTCACCCTCTTGGCTCTGTTTTAGCTGAGTAGTCATTCTGTCAGCACAAGATACTGATTTGTTTTTAATACCCAGTTGACTGTATTATAGGGAAATTCAGTAAGCCTTAAATAGATGTTGATGTGTAAATTCAAGATGTGCTTTTTACTTCATTTTTAGAAGCTTAAGTTTAATATTTTGGAGTTATGTGAGATGTTTTTTGCCTCCATTCATTTTTCTTAATCTCTATGAACCCAGTGAAATTACAGCCTTTGTATTTTCTTTGCCAACAACGAGAATATTCATCTTTGTTATTCTTTGTCGAATCTTTATCTGACATACTTTTAAGTTAGGAAACTATCTTTGACCTAACTTAATAACACTCAACTAATTATAAACTGTGTTGTAATTCATGCCAGCATGTGTTCATTCTTTTAGAGACACGTTTTTGAAAATCATTCATATCTTTCTGCCTTGAATTTAAAAAAATATATATTTCTACTCATTTAGGATGTGATGTACTAGTCATAAGCTATTTGTCTGTAATATCAGGCTGTTTTCTAGCCCAACTGGCTTTCATGGTTCTTGAAAATACTTTGTATGGGAGAAAAAAGGAAATCCTCTGTGATACATGCTACCTAGAATGTCCATCTCATCTCTTGTTTGTAGTTGCATGCTCCACATATACCCTGTGCTTTTTTTTCTGGTCATTTGTATTTCTTAGTTGTGGTATTAAGTGACAGACTTGGATGTGCTTGGCTGCTCTGTGCTTGGGTGCTTCTTGGTATGGGGGAGGCTGTGTGTCAGCTTCCTGGTCTTCCTGTATCAAAACTTGCAGTTTAAACCTCTGCACAGATCTAGGTCCTTAGTTACTGTGTGTATCATGTACAGTAATAAGCAGTTTTGGATTTGTGCTCTTGCATCATGAGACGGCTAAACTGCATTTTCCTCCTCCTCAATCTTGCCAGGTACCACTCCCTTCTGGAACTGGGCGAGAAGCGCAAAGGCATGTTAGAGAAGAGCTGCAAGAAGTTCATGCTGTTCCGGGAAGCTAATGAACTGCAGCAATGGATCAATGAGAAGGAGGCCACATTGACCAATGAGGAAGTCGGCACAGACCTAGAACAGGTGGAAGTGCTACAGAAGAAGTTTGATGACTTCCAAAAGGTAGGGGATAAATGGGTTTTTTGATACTGACACTTTAGGTTGAGAATTAACTAAATAACTAAGTACAGGGGGAAAGTCTTTCTTCTAGACTGATGACATTCTCTTTACAAGTATACATTTATCCAAAATTCCAAAATAGCCAACATTTAAAAGTAGGTATAGCTCTTGTGAATCTAGAATATGCATTTTTATTTTGCAAACTGAAACTTTCTGAGTTTCAAGACTTGAATAATGATTTAATACATTCGAGATTTCGCTGCTGCTCACAACAGATGACATCGTACCCTTATTTTCTTGACTGTTGTAGCTGGGATTTCCTGATCTAAGACATTGTGGAAGAGCATAATGACATGGTTATTATGAAGTTTCCCATGTACAGAGATTCTCTTTATCAACCTTTTAATTGTTTGTTACCCACCTCTCTTTTTGTTTTTATTTGACATGGAGTTATGTTCATTTACATGTCGGGTTTTTTTGTTTTTGTTTTTTCCATTAAAGGATTTGAAAGCCAATGAATCCCGACTAAAGGATATCAACAAGGTTGCTGAAGACCTGGAATCAGAAGGATTAATGGCAGAGGAAGTTCAAGCTGTACAGCAACAGGTAGAAAGTTTTCATTCTTCTGGACTAAGGTCATACTAAGATGTCTATACATCTGTATACCTTTAACAATCTTCAATAAGTACAAGTGACTGACAGTTGACATCAAAGATTACCTAGACCTGATTTCTATGCAAGTTCATGCGATTGTTTAATTCCTTGAGTGAGCAGGGAAAATCTCATCCAAATCTCCTTTCTCTTTATAAACGAAAGTTACTTAATGTTATTTTGTTATTTATGTTGTATTTTTAAAAAAAAAAAAAAGATATGATATATAGAACCATCAAACAAGCTTGCTCTGACAATGAATGTTTCCATCAGTTAACTTCAATGTATGAAATATAATAATTTTTCAGTTATTCCCTCTAAGTCGTCTTCATGAGACTTTTTTTCTTCTTACATGGTTATACTATATATACTTCATTCCTTTGATTCTTATTTTTTACCATGCATTATTTCATGAAAGTTTTTTTAGATTTATAAATATTTTTGCATTTTCTTTGTCGGATTCCTGATGAGTACTTTAAATAATGATATTAATCATCAGAACCCTCTTTTTCAACCTCTTTTAAAGAAGTCTCTTTTCTGACCAAGAGAAATCAGAGATTTCTTTCTGAACAAAAGGATCTGTAGTTTCATCAGTGGAGATACTCTTTTCATTGACAAAGATTGTAAATCTCTAATCAGTCAATAAGTATTTTAAAAATACTAATTTTGTTCTAGGTGCTATGTAGATAATCTTCTTGAGTTTCTTTGGGTGAAAACTATTTACTATGTAGCCAGCCTGAGGCTCTATCATCTAGCTTGGGTGATAGTCAATCTGCCTGACACCAGACATTTGTGCAGTCAGCTCTCCTGCAAGGTAGCACTCTACTGAGGTGGTTTTGAGAACCAAGATTTTAATGAAACACTTAATGCTCAAGTTGTATTAAAATTCTGTATTAGTGTGTTAATTTGGAAATGATGAGCAAACAGAACAGGTATTGCAATTAATTTCTTGTTCTCAGATGTTGTGTATGTCTTTGTTTTTTATTATGCAAAAAAATTAGTAGGTGATGTTCATTCACTTCAGTCATACCTGACTTGTAGTGACCCCATTTGGGCTTTTCTCGGCAGAGAAAACTTAAGTAGTTTGCCATTTATTTTGCTAGCTCGTTTTACAGATGAAGAAACTGAGGCAAACAAGATTAGGTGACTTGCCCGGGGTCACACAGCAAAGTGTCTTATGCTGGATTTCAAGTCATCCTAACTCGAGGCTCAGCACTTTTGCAAAACCATTCGACCCATTTCTACCCTAGTACTAATAGTGTGTATAAATCTTCAGAAAGGTAGGATGTAGGGTGGTAGAAAGAGCATTGGACTCAGAGTTTAAAGAGACTAGGGTTCTAAGACTCTGAAGAGACCAGGGTTCTAAGACTAAGTCTCTGAAACTTAGTAGTCATGTGTCTCTGGGCAAGTAACAACCTCCTCATCCCTAAAATGGAAATGAGAATACCTTTGTTATTAGTATTTATTGTGATCCTGTGAAAAAATGCATATGAGTATTTTGCAAACATTAAAGTACTACATAAATCTAAATTATCTGAAACTACTGTGTAATTTCCCTTCCTGTAATAGTAAACATTTATATCTTTTTTCCTTTCCAGGAAGTATATGGTATGATGCCCAAGGTAAGTCTTAATTATTGCAAAGAGAATTTTTGAAGACCTAGAATAGGATAAGGCTTAGGACCTGGTAAAGATTTTAAAACTATCTGAGATATCCCTTATTGACCTGGGGGGGGGTGGGGCAGAGACAATGTCTAAATAAATAAATCCTTTGTAAGGAAATAGAAGATGTAAAATTTTTCTGGCTTAATGCTGCAATAGAAGCTGTAATTTTAATCTTTCAGAATATTTACCATATCTCATTTCAATGTTTACTTTTCCCCTCCTTTTAAAGTATTAAAAGTGTGGTATAAAAAATAATTAACTTTTTCTTTTTCTTCCTTTGCTCTTTGAAATCTTACTTCATACAAGGTTACTGTGTCATTTTTGTATGCCAGCCTCTTACAACTAATCTTGCAAATGACTAGTTGACAATATTAAGGTGTACAGGTTTTGTTAGGCAGATAAAAAATGTTGATTTCGCCAATTTGCTTCTAAAATCACCTGTGGAAAGAACTAATAAAATGGAGCTGGTCTGATAGTGTTTTCGTACTTGCTTGCGAGGGTAATCTAAATTCATTTTTGTATTTTGGGTAGGATGATACTGATTCTAAGACTGCTTCCCCCTGGAAGGTAAGAACTCTGTTATATTATGTTGCCTTTAAAATGTTTTATCTTTTTAACCATTTCAAACTGTTGGCTTTCTCCTACAATGTATTGCCTAATTTTTTTTTATATTTATATCATTATCTTTTGGGTTTTTTTATTAACTTCACTTCAGAATATATCCTCCTTTTTTCCCCATCCAGTGAGCCATTCCTTGTAACAAAAAATTAGGGGGGGGAGAGGGGGAATTCAGCAAAAGCTAGCTAATCACCCAAGATTGACTGCATGTGCCACAGTCCATATCCATAGTCTTCCACTTATGCAAGGAAAGAAGGAAGGAAGGGACATATTCTTAATCGCTGCTTCTGGAACAATTGAGAAATTAAGGATTCTCTTCAACTTGAAAGTTTTGAACTTTTTTAGGTTTTTTTCTTTTATACATATTCATTAAGTGGTTGGATATATCTCCTTTGTAGATTGATTTAATATTTCAGTCACAGAGTAGAAACCAAGGACACAATTCAAACTACTTAAAGTAGTTTTTTATTTTAGGTTTAAAAATAGAGTGAGTATTATACTGCATGGTTGGGCACATATCCTACCTACTTATTCATATTGCCATCTAAAGGACATATCACAAAATTTGCAGGGAGGCCCATTATTGCAGGGAGGATTACAGTATTTCCTCCCCAAATCTGTTGTTTTCCTTCTTCTTGCATATACTTATTTACATGAAATTCCTATTTCCTTTCTTATTCTTTTCTTGCCCTTAGTGTTTGACCCTGTTGATTTAAACAAATTTACAACCACAATTAGTAATTTCACTGATTGGTTAATCTGTTTGATTAAATAGGCTTAATTGCCATTTGTAAGTTCTCCAGTGGTTTTCCCTATGCTGTGAGTTCTGGGGTTTTTTTTTGGTTTGTTTTTTTAATGCCCTACATATAACTTACTATGGCTTTAGTTAAACTCTTTTTTTAATCTTTCTCATTGTGCATTGGGGAAAATGAACCAATGAAATATGTCTAATTGTTGACATTTGACATTGTAATCAATGCTACATTGGATGTCTTTGATTAAAAATTCAGCTCTTTTTTTTTTTTTCATTTTATTTTTTTAATTTTATTTGCATAACATATGTGTGGGTAATTCTTCAACAATAACCCTTACATAGCTTTCCGTTACAAATTTTTCCCCCCAACTCCCCACCCCTCCCCTAGATGGCAGGATATCCACTACAT